>VZUI01034230.1:0-41794 GCA_013401135.1 Cettia cetti
ATCCATCCATCCATCCATCCATCCATCCATCCATCCATCCATCCATCCATCCATCCATCATCCATCATCCATCCATCTCCTCTGCAGCTCCTCCAGGCAGTGGAGCAGGGGGAGGGCAGCCCCTAAATCCTCTTTAGATCCCTCAATCCCCTCTGGAAGAGGGAATCTGCTGTCTGCATAAGGACCTGGAGCAGCACAGGCTGGATGCAGCAAGGCAAAGTCTTTATCTCTGGACACACAACTTTGCAATACAGGAGAAATGCAGCAGAAAAATAAACAAGCCAGTCTTTTAATCATGGTTTTATTGCATGACACCAGCTCTGGGGATTGAAAGATAAAATTGAATTGGCAGAAGCTGCAGGACAGAATTAATGTCCTTTGCTCTTTGTTCTATTTCCTCCCCTTTGACATTAGAGAGGTTAATAGCTCTCATTTTCCTATGATGTCAAATACTTCCACTCCATTACCCAGGAAACTTTGTTCAGGAGTTTTAATCATTCACAATCAGGGTGTTCACTGCATATTTGGCATTTTATTTTCATCAGAAGATTTTCAAAGGAAAATTGCATTTCAACCAGGATCCTGGAGCCAAAGTAAACCTCCAAGGTTTACATCTGAGTCTATGAGATTACCCTTAGCACTGTATTTTAAAAAGAATTTTTTTTTTCTACCCCATATTAAGCAAGATATTTGTTTTGTTTGTTTTGGTAAATGAGTAACTAAATAATTTCAAGACATTCATAGCACCAAAAGTGATTTGTATGGTATGAGTCAATACATAGCTGCTGAGTCAATGCATCACAAAATACAGATTTTTAACAGAAGTTATTATTCAATGAGTCAAGAGAATAAATGAATTAGCAGGGAGCAGGTCTTCTCTGAGACCAAAAATGATCCCACTTTGCATTTCACATGGGTGAAGCATCAAGCCTATCCTGTCCTGGGCCTTGACTCTTCTGCTCTGAGGTGACAGAGGTGCCAGGCCAGGAGCAAGGAGAAAAGATGCATCTGCAGGAGAGAAGATGGCTCTGCAGCAGCACAGAATTCCAGCTGGCAGTTCTAGGCCAAATAATCCTCTTTGGAACTTGCTTTTCAGGAACACAACCATCTCCCTTTTGACAGCTGACAACTGCATGGTGTCCATTGATCCCACGATGCCTGCAAACACAGAGAGGTAAGCCCTGCTGCCACCTGCTCCTCCAGAACAGGCTCAGGGCCAAGGAAAAGGGAGGTGGCTGCCTGCAGAAGCCTTTTGTGTGCAGTGGGAGCTGAGCAGCTCCCCAGAGGGAGGGGGATGGCAGGAAGAAAAGCGTGCTGGCCTGTAACACGAGTGCTAGTTTGGAAGATTTTTACTTGTTAAAGCAGGAGTAATTGAGGGAAAAAAAATTACTGCTTTTAGGTGTTTAATGTAAACCCTCTGTTCCCATCCCTCCCTGTTTGCTGTCAAAGCTCTGAGCTCTGTTGTTCCCCCACTCCTGATTGCTCTGCTAGGGCACAACCAGCAGATTACTTGAAAAGCAAACTCAAACCTGTGATGAGTTAATCTCTTCATCACTGGCTTTGGCCCATATTTCATTATGACTTATCACCATTGCTCTTACTGACACTGTGTGGTGGAGCCCCAGCAGCTGGGAAGGAGCTCCTGCACAGGACAATGCATGAACACAGAGCAAAAAGAGGTTGTGGCTGCCCCTGGATCCCTGGAAGTGTTCAAGGCCAGGTTGGATGGGACTCTGAGAAACCTGGGATGGTGGAAGCTGTCCCTGCCCATGGCAAGGGGTTGGAAGTGGATGATTTTTAAAGTCCTTTCTATCCCAAACCATTCCATGCTTCTGGAATTCTGTTTCTAGTAAATCACAGGATTGTGTGTTCAGAAAAAGTGCCCATTGCTTATTCAAACTCACAGGTTTTAGGAGAGCTTAAAATGTATTCAGATATTTCTTCCTATTTCTCAGGGAGCACGGCTGTGAAATACAAACTGCATTTGGGGTGTTGCTTACATCACTCCTCTCTGACTCTTCCAGGTCTCCATACAAAGTGATACCAGTTGGGACTGAGCAGCTCTCAGGTAAAATGACCCTTTTGAACTGAATCTAATAAAGATGAATTCACTAAAGCTGAATTTGCAAACTTTCCATGTGGAAATTACGTGGCAGTGATGCAAAAACCTGAAGATGTTGAAGATGTTGGTGTCACAGTTGTTGCTGCAGCAGAGTAAGAAGTTTGATCACAGTGCTCTGTAGGAAAGCTTAAAAAAATGTGCCCGAATTTCAATGGATTTGAGGATCATGTGAATGGCTGAGTCCAGGGGACTTTCCCGGTGCTCTGATCTGACTCAGCACTCCTGATGCCCTGGGGAAAGTCTTGCATGGAGCAGTGGGGGCTTCTCAAGCAAGACAAATGAAAGCCTGTCCTGTGTATTTTGTTAAACCTGCCCATTCCTTAGCAAAGCTCTACTGGAAAGCTGAGCACAACATCTGAGCCTCAGGTTATTTCCAAATGGCTGAGGAGAGAACATAATTTCTGTTGTGGGCATGGTAGCTCTAAGTGTGATAAATATTTAAATTCACCTGACAAGATGAAAGAGGGCCTGGGTGAAGGAACACCTCTGGAGCACATTCCCCAGCCACAGGCAGGGCTGAAGTGCCATCCTGCCACTTCTCCTTGCCATGTCAGTCTCATGCTCGTGCTCAGGCTGGCAGCTCAGGCACTGGAGCAGGATATATCCCTGGGGCAATTCCTGTGAGCATCTGGCTCATGGGTTCTCTCACCTGTGCAGCTGCAGCTCTCCTGCCACCCACAGCAGGGCAGCCTCAACACTCTGCAGGCACGGGGAGAGACTGGCATGAGAGGAGAAATCAGCTGTGCACACTCCTTGGAGCAGTCAAATGGGAAGATAGGAGAGGCAAAGGGCAAGGGGTTGTGATTGTGCTGGAAACACAGAGTGCACAGGCAGAACAGGAGTGGGACAGAAAGCCTGGGCCTGGAAAGGTGAGTTTGTTGGGATAGGAGAGATGATGTTTTGGTGGTCCCACCTCATCTTCTGGCTTAGGCTCTTGAATTATGGATGAAAACAGAGTGTCTGACAGCACTGTCTTCCTCTAGAAGGGGAGGCACAGGGAACTGAGGCTCTTCTCTGAGGCAGCTGCATTGGCAGAAACATCTGGAAGGAGGATGTGGGGAAGACAGAGAGGCAACAGCAGGGAGATTGTGCATGCAGGGAGCAAAGGTGAACAGAGAGCAAAGAGAGCACAGAGGGTAGGGAACAGGGATGAACCTACCCACAGTAAGATTTGTAACAAGCCATAAACAGGTCCCATGTCAGTGACTTCCAGAAGGAGATAGTCACAGCCAAGGGACACGTGACTGTGAAGGAGAAGAAGCTGTCTGCCAAACTATTTCCTTATTGTGACAAGCCCTGCTGCAGCAGCATCACTCTCCTGGCCTGGGAGTACACTGTTTGCATTACCACATGAGGAAAGGTGGGGTGGAGCACCAGGCTGTGTCCCAGCCTGTGTGAGTAACCAGCCTCCAACTGCCCCAGGACAGAGAAATGGGGCCAGCATGGCTCCACCAGGGAATGCCACTGAATTATACCAGCTGGGAAGATGACTGAGGGGCTTTCTAGAAAATATACTCCTTTTTGAATTTTTTTTTATTGCCCTAACATGAAGCTAACAGTATATTTTTATAGGACCATGGATGACTTTTCACACTCTCCCAAGGCCTTCATTTTTCATCCCCAGCTGACAGCACATGGCTCTGCTTTGTGCAGAGCACAGCTCACTGTGTCAGCAAGAGCTCTCTTCACTCCCTACATTTCATAAAACAAGGATTTCCAAAGATCTGAGCTGAAAAGGGCAAGAAAAATTCTGGCCACAGATTGTCAAAACATAAGACAGAGTCTGCTATGGAAAGAGGAAGAAAGTTGAGCTGAGTGTGATGGAACTAATGTTCCTTGGTATCTTTTTCTCTTTCACATGGCTTGTCATTAATCTTGAGCATTACTGACATTTTGCTGACAGTAGGAAGAATAAACAGAGTGGGAAATTGCTACTCTTCGTTAAAAGAAAAAAAAAAATCAAAAAACCCCCAGCCCTGTTCTGTTCTTCACTTCTCAGACAGCTCTGCCTGCATGATTTTGCTTCCCAAAGCAACTCATCCAAATATGTGCCAAAAAGGGGGTCACCCCAATTTTCACAGTGGTGGGAGGTAAGGCACCTCTTTTCAGCAGTCTCCCAGGCAGCTGCAGAAGAATGACACAGGGAACAGAGGCTGTAAAAGGTGGCACTGGGAAATATAATCCTTCAGGAGGAAAAATATAAGCAGTGGCTTCTATCCAGCAGAGGAGATATCCACCAGAGTCCTGCTAAGAAACAGTTCTTCATTTCCTGGCTATAGTCATGGGAGAGGGTTGGAAATAAAAAAAAATAAAATTATTATTCCAGAGAGTGTTGGATGCAGCAGCAGCAGATGTGTCAGGGTCAGCTGTCTGCAAGTGTTAGGATTAGGGTGAGGGTCAGGGTGAGGGTTAGGGTCAGGGTGAGGGTTAGGGTGAGGGTCAGGGTCAGGGTTAGGGTTAGGGTGAGGGTTAGGGTTAGGGTTAGGGTCAGGGTCAGGGTTAGGGTTAGGGGAGGCCTGAGCTGGCTGGCTCTGAGCCTGTGAAGCTGCTGGATCACAGCCTGTCCCTCCTCCTATGGCCCTGGACCAGAAGACACATGGCTACCCAAGCAAACCATCAAAACCCCTGTTGCAAAGCCTCTTCTCTGTGTTTTTTAAATTTGCAAGCTCACTGAGTGAGCATCCTCTCCCTCCCAACAGCAGAAGGACTCTGGTCAGTGTCCTCCTGGTGAAACTCAAAACACACAAATTGATGCCTCTGTTGTTGCTCTAATTAGTAGGATTCAGGCACTTATGGATTTGACAGAGGTGACAATTAAATGAACAAACCCTATTAGCAGCACCCCCTTGAGGGATGAAATTGAAGTCAGTTTGTTTCTGATAGTTCAGAGAAAGGAGCTGTTGTGGAGGTCAAGTGAGCCTGACCCACCGTGGTCCTGAAAGGACAGGAAAACATTCACAGAACTTTCCTACTGCTCCAAAGTCAGGGCAGCAAAGCCCAGCAGTGGCTGCACAAGAGATCTGCAAGGATGCTCTTTCCCTTGCAGGATTCAATACCCCAGATCTTGTGCAGTTTGGTGTTGGTAAAACGACAGAAGCTTGTCACTGTGTCTATATCTTCCTATTCTGGCATCTCTCTCGTCTCCTTTCGGAGTCTTGTTCATGCTCACAGCTCAGGCAAGACTGAGGAGGGAGAGACTGGGAGAGAAAAATCCTCCTCCCACCTGCTGCTCCCTGGCGCCTCCCACATGGATGCGTGCATTGGGATGTGGCCAGCGACTTGGGGATTGCTCACCTGATGGGGAATTTGCATGCAGCAGCCCAAATTAACCTGAGCTGTGAATTGCATGGATCTGGGGCTCAATATGGCAGATTCATGGATGTGGGCTTGAAATTCTCCCCTTCCCGAGGTTTTTGTCCACCTGGCTGCTTGTGAGTTTTTAAATTACTCTGACTGCCTTGATGCAAGCAAACCACAGAAAGTGAAATGCAGACAGAAGCCTGAGCCAGAGGCAGAAGCATTTGTGAGAAACAGGGCAGGAATTCACCAGCCTGATGCTGGCATGGCAAGGGAGATGCCCGTGCCCTCCCAGCCTTGTTTGGCCAAAACAGAAAAGACAGAGGGAAGCCAAGGCACCCTCCCAACCCCACAGACTCCCTGTTGAGGCTGCCAGGGTCACAAAGGGAACCAGGGAGAGTGGGAGGATGGAGGTGTCTCCCTGGCCCTGATCCCAGAGGGCCAGAGGGTGGAGGAAGAGGCACTGCTGAGCAGGGTGGTGCAAGGCAGAGGGTGCCTGCCAGTGGGTAATAAACCATCTGTGCCAGTGCAGGGTCAGCTGAGGTGCTCAGCCTGCCCCTGGTGCCAGGCTGGCAGGGAAGGTGTGCTTTCCCTGCCAGCCTCCCACAGGGAAAAGCTCTGCTGCCACATTCCCCTGCACCTGCTTCCTCCCCAGCACGGGCTGGAGACGAGGCAGAACTGCTCCTTTCTCCACGGTGTCCTGGCCAAGCTCCCTGCTGGGCTTGGCAGAGGCCACAGGGCGAAGAGCAGGAGTCCCTGTGCCCACAGGGAGCAGGGGAATGAGCCACAGGGAGCCTGGGGAAGCCTAAGCTGGCCTGTCCCCTGCCCAGCATTAACCATTGCAGCATCTTCTCCAGGAGGGGCATTTCTGATTGTCATCTGTCAGCTGCAAAACACCCAGAGTGTTGTGCAAAACCCTGACTTGCTGAACACCCCCATTTGTAAGCCTTGCACACTCGTGGTGGAAGGTAAGGGGAGAACAAAGGGGTTTTTAGGGCATCAAAGTGCCCAGAGCTGCTGCCAGTGCTGCTTGCTGTAGGATTTCCTTTGCAGGCAGGGAATCACAGCAAAACAAATGAAGCAATCCGAGGGAAAAGGTGTCTGTGTGCATCTGGGGCTTCAGCCCTGCCCAGAGGTACAAAAAAAAAAAAAAGGAAGGCAGAGGGTAATGAAGGGAGCAAAAGCACACTTAAACCCTCCTGTTCCAAAAAGGAGGGAACAAGCAAGACTAAATTATGTCAGAGCAATGTCTCATTTTCTTCAGAAACAGGGGTTACCAGAGGTCTTCCCTCGGAAAGGAACAGGGCAGAGAAATGGATCTTTGTCTCTTTAAGATGAGGCAAACTGCCACTCTTAGTCATATATCTTTACTGCACCCTAGGGTTATAAAAACATACATCTTCATTTTGAAAGTCTTTTATTACATCCATAAACATCAGATTGCAGCTGACTGTTCCCTGGATGAGAATTTCCTAGTGCTCCGAGTGAGTTTTGACAGGGGGAGGGAGTGAAAGTAAGATTGTTGGGTGGTTGTTTTTTTTTTTTTACTGGAACAGTGTTTATAGGGAACTTGTCAGTCCCTGGCACGCTCCAGCCACTGTCAGAGGGCTGAGCAGCATTGAAGGGAGAGGAGATGGGTTTCTCTGCTTTCTCTACTTATTTTCACTGCTGAACTTGGTGCCATCCCAGGGGCTGCCCACGGTAAGTTTTCCTCCTCTCTTAAATAGGATGCAGCGTTTGCTTTGTTTCAGAGCTTGGCTTTTGTGAGAAAACTGGAAAATGGGTCTCTGTGAGAAGAACAAATCTGTTTTCTCTGCTAGCCACTCCGCTGGGAGCTGAGGGGGGGGGGAAAGGGAAAAAATGGAATTAGATCTGAGACTTTCAGAGCACAGAATGCTTGCTCCAGTTTTGGGACACAGGGGGTAACAGGCGAATTGTTTTGACCAGCGATGTGAATGCTTTTGCCAAGTATTGCTGACATCTCCAATACCTGAGGAATTGCAAATCCTTTCCACAGGTACAAGAGCTATTATTTAGAAGTAAATGGTAAATGCTGGGCTGTATTTCCATCTGATGTGTTTTGCCTGGGTGACTGCACTCGTGAGACATCGTGTTCCCTCAGGGAAGGACAAGAAGGATCTGCAGAAATGCCACTGGGGTGTTTCTGTGTGGGGTATAAATAGGTGTTCTGTAATCTGCAGTGTGTTTATGAGTGCACTCGATATTTCCTTTCCTTGAGCATATCCCCAGTGCAGGAATCACTGCAGCACTTTGGGGCAGTTTGCATTAGCTGGTGGAGGAAAGAGGGAACAATCCCAGAACAGCATCTCAGGGCTCAGCAAAGGTGATTTGTGCTTCCCCTTTCTGTGTGGACATGCTAAAAGATGGGAAAACATTGCTATCATACTTCTTCCTTCCCAAAGTGTGCTGTCCCTTGAAATCTAGGGTCCTGTTTGCTTTTCCCTGTGTTGCTGATTGCAATCCTGTGATTACCTTGGGAAGAGGCTGGGGCTTCATCAGGCTGACTTTGCTGAGCCTGCAGAGGATTCCTGAGAGCCAGAGCTGGGGAGCTGCTGCCACGAGGGCTCCCAGAGTGGCCACTGCTGCAGGAACTCGGGGAACAATGGGATCTTGACAGGATCTCTGTGGCAGCTCCATCCAAGCTGTGCTCTCAAGGGAAAAGGGGCTGGGAAATTTGTACCCTGCTGTGTCCAGCCCACGGATCAGGAAGGGCAGACCTCATTCTGCAGGGACAGCATTTTGTCATCTCTTGTTTGCCTGGAGTTTATGCAGGGCAGCACAATCCTCAGGCACTTGCACCAGAAAAATTGGTGCCCAGGGTAAAACTGAAAGGCAAGCTGGGTTTTATTTTTTGTTTATGAGCTGTGGTGTTGTTTGTGGGCACTCTGTCACAGTGTGCTGCTGGTGTAGAGACACTGACTGTGAGCAGGAGCTTTCAAAAGCCAGTTGGGATTCTGGCTATCCCAAATTCTGTGAAAGGGCTCTCCTCTCCAGAAAGTGCTGCCTTAAAACAAGCCACCTCTGAGAGACCCAGCCTCCCAAAAATAAACCTCTGAGAAACCCTGACTGTAATCTGCAGGAAGAGGAAGGCAGGTAAGGCAAAGAGTCATTCCCAAATCCTCTCAAATCCTTCAAAGGACCAAAACAATTTTTTTGGCCTCACCATCAGAACTGGAAGCCTGGGGACACAACTTTGCAAAAGGGTTGCGGGTATCTTCTTTCCTTTTTTATTTTTTCTTTCTTTCTTTTTTTTTTTTTTTTCTTTTTTTTGTATCATGACACCCTTCTATTTTTTTTTTCAGAGAAAGAAGAATTGTTCCAGAATTTACTGGGACAGATTGCTGAGCAGTTCTCGAGGTAAGAAACTGCACAGCATTATTAATTTAAAATGCTATTTATTTTATCAGCCTGAAGTGAAATTTTCACAGGAGGCAGAGGGGCATTAAAGAGATCTTTCAAATCCCACTCTGCCTGCCAAATTTAGGTCTGGGACATGTTATTTCCTGCTGACAGCAATACAGTAGCTTAAAACAAAAGCAATTTTGGTGATTATCTTTGATCTAAAAAGGAGATCAAGTAGTAAATGCTCCTTCCCTCTTAGGAAGCAAAATAAATGCTTTTTCATTGAATAGTGAAATCATCAGATTTGTTTCACTTTCCCCTTTATCACCCAAAAACGTCTCTCCTCCCAGAGGATTTCTCAACATCTGTGTTGCTGCTTCTTTAATCCCAGCTGGTTTCAATAAGACAGATCAGTCCCAGCCTAACTGGACAGGAGGGGAGGAGGTTGCAGAGTGTGCAGACACCAAGACGCTGCTCTTGGACAATTATGAATTATCAATTTAACAATTACCAGTTTAACTTTGCATCCCTGGGTAGGGGTACAGTAGCAAGTCACTGCTGAGAGAGGGGGAGATGAAGTGTTGTGGAGCCACAGAACATTCCCAAGGCCATTAAAAAAAAAATCACTTGTTAATTTTTCTGAAAATTAAGCCTGGGTATATTTTCTGCCCCAGTGTTAGCATTTCCATGGATAATTTGCTTTTCCTTATGACAAAATTGGGCAGATCAAATCATAGAGACACAAATATGGACATTCCTAGCAGAAGTTCTTAGCACCTAGGGTAGGTAGAGTATTAAATGTATAACATTAATACATGAGGGTTTTCTTTCCAGGGTTTTTAAAATCAATGAGCTGAAAACGGAAGTAGCTAATCACTTGGCAATGCTGGAGAAAAAGGTTGAATGTGAGTGTCCCTTTATTCCTATCACAGTGGGAACTGGTGCCTTGTGACCTCAGCCTCTCCATTTTCTCTATTCTCTTGTAATTTGGCCAACTTTGAGCCCCAAATGCCACAGGCCAGCCCGTGGTGGGGCGTGGGGATGGTGGGAGCCTGTGGTGGCACTGGTGTGGGGACCAGGGTGGGCTGGCTGGTGCTGCCAGCATCCAGAGCTCCTCCTGTCCTCCCTTTAGGGGCTGCTGAGCCCTCCACTGAGCTTTGGGGCCTGGGGCCACGTCCTGCTGTCCCCATGCCCCTGTGGCAGAGGGTCTCCACCACCCACCTCCCCATCTCCCCCTCCCAGCCCCTGGCCAGCCCTCCCGTGTCCCCCATAGCCCAGGTGTGTGTCACCTCCCTGCACCCAGCAGTGACCCCCATCCCTCTGCATTCCCTGATCCTCTAAGCCTGATCCCACCCTCACTGGGGGGTTAGGGCTGTAATTCCAGGGGTAACACCCTCCTCCTGCTGTCAGTGCAATCCTTCACAGAATCACAGAATCAGAATCACAGAATCTCAGAATATCAGAATCACAGAGGGACTGGGTTGGAAGAGACCTTGAAGACCATCAAATCCAACCCATGTCCTAACACCTCAACTAAACCATGGCACTGAGTGCCACATCCAGTCTTTAAACACATCCAGGGTTGGTGACTCCATCATCTCTACAGGCAGAACATTCCAGTACTTTATCATTCTTTCTGTGAATAACTTTTTCCTAATATCCAGCCTATATTTCCCTTGGCATAGCTTGAGACTGTGTCCTCTCCTTCTGTCAGTGCTGCCAGGAGAAAGAGAGCAACCCCGCCTGCCCACAGCCACCTTTCAGGGAGCTGTGGAGAGTGATAAGGTCACCTGTGAGCCTCCTTTTTCCCAGGCTAAACACCCCCAGCTCCCTCAGCCATTCCTTGGACTGTAACACGACCACAGCCAAATTAAATTCACCCAGTCAATAGGCTCCTTTTCTGGTTTTTTGGGCTGTTTTGTTTCCCCTTGTGCAGCTTGTGAGTTGTTTTAGTACAGTATGCAGAACACAGGTCCCAGAGAGGCAGGAAGGGGTATGAACAAGGTGCTGCCATCCAGCTGTGACTCCAAAGGCCACATCCTTGAGGGTGCTGGGTTCTGAAGTCAGGAGCAGGGAGAGTCTTTCCCAGCTGCAGAAAGAACTTTCCCACTAGGGCTGCCTGGGAAAAAAAAAAAAAAAAAAAAAAAAAAAATAGTTTCATGGTTCATGGAAGAAGTTGTTTTCCTGAAACTTCCCCTGACCAGAAGCTACCTTGACCCTACAGCTGCCTGGGGAGACTGATCCCTTTGTCAGCAGGGAGAGGAAGAAATGTCCTTATTTGAAGAGCAGCTGCAGAGAAACCTCTCCCTGTGGCCACCCCAGCCTCAGGCTGCTGGTGCTGAGGGATGTCCATGGAGGGGGCAACGTGCAGCTTGCCTATCCCCTAGAAAAGAGCCCAGGTATGAATTCCTCCCTCTCTGTTTGGCTGCTGCTTCTCCCAAGGCTCTGCTGGCTTATTCTTTGACCCAAAAAAAAAAAAAAAAAAAAAAAAAAAAAAAAACCAAAAAAAGGAGAGAGAAAAGAAAAATGAGCTCAGTCACTTTGCATTTTGAGTGAAATTTCTGACCAACTCCACTCCTCAGGGCTAAAAGCCATGGGTTAGAGCAAATGAGGTAAGCTGTGGGTCTTTGTATCCCCTTGGCAGCACAAGCAAGCAGCTCTCCCAGCCAGCTAGGGGCTGCTTTTGGCCTCTGGTGAACCCCTGGCACCCCTGGCACTCTCTGCCTCTCAACACTTGGCACAGGAGGCAGATAACCAAGGCATTCATGCCATTCCTGGCAGGAAAAAATTGAGCACCTGCCCACTCCAGTGCTTTATTGCTGCTGTAGGGAAGGCAGCCTGCCCAGAGCTGCTGTGCCATGCACAGGGCTGAGTTCCCTGCTCCCCAAAGGAGGGTTCTCTCCCTGAGTGGGTGCCACTGCTGGTGCAAGCAGCAGCTGATGGAGCAACCTGTGGGAAGGGGCTCCCTGGGCTGCCTGTCTGCAAATGCATCCATCTGCTGGAACTCAGACTTCCAGAGTTTGCAACAGAGCCCAGCCTGCAGCATTCTGAAATAATTCCCTGGGCTGTCATGTTTAAGAAGCAAAACCGTGGGAGAGAGGGAGTGTCCAACCTCCCTGCTCGAGCTGGGCTCCCAGAGGTTGCTCTAAAAGCCATGTTTCACTGCTGGATTCAGCCCAAGGATTTCTTTAGACAGCACAGGGTCTTTTCAGAAGGTATTTCTTGCTGCAGAATAATGTAACGGGCCCTTAATCAGTGCACATGACATGGCCGTTTATCATTTGCAAGCCAAATGTGGCAAGAATTGTGCTTTTATTTTCCCTTTTCTCCTGCCTCCTTCAGAGATCCCTTTTCCACCACTTTCACATGTGCTCTCCAGGATTTCTTCCCCAGAGGGGACATGTGTGTGGGGATAAGTGCTCATGACAGCACTACATCTGCACCTCACATGAAATGTTCTCAGCTTCCCTCCCATTCCTGCCTAGAGACCACACCAGAGATGTGCTTTCAGGGAGCCAAATCTTCCAGCTGATTTTTAAACCCCAGCTAAAGTTTGTCACTTCCCCTTGGAAAATGAGTCCATGCAGAGCAAGCACTGGGAATGCTTTGTCCCGTGGCTTGACTTGCTCTGCACAGCAGCCCACACAAGAACAAGGAAGCTGGCAAAAAGCCCTTAGCGATTTGCAATCACTTCACATCTACCTTAACAAAACAATTGTGTAAATTCTCTGCTCCCCCAGAGAGATTTGGGATGAAAATGAAAGAGATGCAACACAAAACAATGCTCAGGGCTGCCATGTTCCTCCAGAATTCCTCCCTGCAGTTGCCTGCCTCATTTCCCTGTCTCTCTGATAACTCTGCTTGGGTCCCACTGCCTCAAATAGGCACTGGCCACCAATCAGACATTTTGGCAAATGGCTTAGCCAGGAATTTCTCCCAGGTGAATGCACCAGCCTGGTAGAATGCAGAACAGGGCCTGCAGGACAGCTGCAGCTGATCACCAGCTGTTGAACAAAGCACCCAAAAAAGTGCAGGCAGGTGTCCAGAAGATATCCAGTAAGCAGAGCAGCAGCTTGCCTGCATCACCACGTTGTGAACACCCAAAGAAATTGCCTGTAACAATGCCAGGCAAAAAATATAAATGTCTAAATGGAAAATTTTTTTTAAGAGGACGGCATCTCTGTAAACAAACATAAACCAACCCCCTTTCCCTTTCCTCTCCTATTATGTGGCATTCTGGGCTTAGTTCATACACTAAGTTCTCTTTCCCTTTTCCCAGTCCCAGCTGCAATCTTTGTTGTTACTCTAATAAAGGAAACCAAAACTCAGGTCTCTGCTTATCTCCAGAGCTGTGCCCTTCCAGGCAGGGTTTTATCACTTACATGCTGCTCTCCAGATAAGTGTGATCCAGACTGATTTTCTAAGAAAGTTGCTGAATGCTGATTTTCCAATTGCACGTTCCCTTGAGCCATGGCTAACCCATGCAAACAAGGAGTTCAGTAAACAAATGAGCTGTGAAATCATTGCATGTGAATGACACGGAGGTAATAAATGGTGCTGTGTCCTTGATCATGCTGACAGTTCCACGAGGGGGAAAGAAAAGGGAGAATTATTCTCACACTCTCACTGCGTTGGGCACTCGCAGGGAATAAAGTGCCCTGCTGCACAAAAAGGCAATCAAACTTTTTGCCTCGTGGCTCTCACAATTATGTGCAGAAGGGAAATATAGGATTTTCTGTGCTGCATGTAGAAATAACTTTTGATTACAGAATTGATCGGCAGAAAGAAGTGACAGGATTTCAATAGGTTTTTTTTTTTTTTTAAAAAAAATCTATCATTAGACCCGAATTTTCAACATTTTTCTCTCCCTCCTGCATTCTCACTTTGGCTTTTCTGAATCCAGCAATGCCTCTCAGAGCTCTCTAATGCTCTGCAGGAACTTCCGAATTAAAACCTTTTATCTTAATGGGAATTCTAATCCTACCGGGACGTGTTTGCATAGCCGTGCTTATCATCCCATCACGGGAGTGGGGTTTTTTCCTGCTCAGGATTTCCTCTGATTCGTGCTCTCCAGCCAAGTGAAGGCAGCAGAAGAGCTGCCCTGCTGCCGTGGAAAAGCCGAGACGTTGTGAATTCAGTGAATTAAAGAGCTGTGGCTGTTATCTGCATTGGCAGCAGAGAATTCCCGTGGGTTTCCAAGAGCTCTGCACGTGGGAGAGGCGAGGCAGCCTGGGAGAGCTGGATAACCCCACTGGCAGAGCTCTCCGAAATTCTGCACCGTGGTGGAATGAGATCCTGCGACTTTTCGCCATGGTAACACCCCTGTTGTTTCCCTCTGTTGGCAGTGGAAGGCCTGAAAGTGGTGGAGATTGAGAAATGCAAGCGCGACATTAAAAAGATGAGGGAGGAAATGGCAGCAAGAAGCAGCAGGTAAGTTCTGCTTGGGACCTCAAAGTGTCTGGTTTCAAACCCTAATGCAACATTTCCACAGAATTATCTCCTGGGCTTAGAAGTAAAAGAGCAAGGAAACCAATAACCATCAAGGGCAAGTGGTTTTAATTTACCATTTGAGGATTTATAGCCAATTCACCAGTTAAATTAGCTTGGGCCACGGGAATAGAGAGAAGGGTCTTGGGAGCTGTCATCATACAGAGTGGGAATTCTTTATCCAGATTTACTAGGAGAGAGAGAGAATGATAAAAGAACTTCTTCACAGTGCAGCCTTTGGTTGGGAACCAGTTAGCACTCGAAAGAGCTCCAATATATTCTGGGAAATTACCAAATAAATATGTAGCAGCTCCTCTAATTATGATCTCATGCTATTATAAATCATCCCTTTCAAATCCAACGAGAAATTGGGAATTTACTTTCTAATGCAAGGGCTCATTGTTATGGTGGAGCTCGGTTTTGCTGTAATTAAAACACCAGCAGAAAAAAATTGCATTTCGTACAGTGCGTGGTCTCAGCTGGAAAATGCCCCCTGTGTCACTGAAGTGCCCCACCAGGACAAACAAATCATCACTGTGAGATTGGGAATGCTTCTGGGAAGGTTGCTGGAGAGGAATATACCATGCTGCTGGAAATGTGGGTGAAGGGGATTTTATTTTTCCCAGCAAATGTAACTATGTAATGCTGTCTTGACAGTCTCAGGGTCAAATTGCCTGACCTTTAATCAAAACTGTTTCCCACTGAGGGCAATGGGAGATGTGCTAAAAGAATTCAGGCTTTATAATCACTGGCTTTTATAAATGTTGCCATCCAGATATGTCAGGAGGCACAATGATAATTCATTCCCATGAAGTCCAAGGCCAAATTCAGCTGTCATATTAGCATAAAGGCAGAGTAACATTATTAACCTCAGATGTGTGCCTCAGATTTATCCCAGCAGGGTGGGAATGCAGTTTGCCCTGTGACTTGCATCGTTTCTTGTTTGGGGTGTGTGGAGAAATCTCATTAGAAAAATCCAAGCCCAGGCTGGCAGCAAATGCAAGAGCATGTGTGCTGATTTGTGCTGGGTGTGATGTGAGAAACGTGTGTGCCCATGTGTCCTCCCTTCAGCTGTGGTAGAACTGGCAGAGCTGAACTGTGATGCACAGGTGGACAGGGAATTAGGTCCAAAAAAAGAAGTTGTGGCAATTCAGTTGCCACCACGCCACATCAGGAAGTACAAGACTGTCCCAGCAGCCATGACTGGATCCCATCCCAGATCCTGTCACCTTCCAATCTATTTTTTGTGGTCTAAGGAACAACCTGTTAACAAGAAAAGCTGGGATGGGGGGGTGCTCCATCTGCTCAGTGCAGCCAGCTCCAGCTGGGGTGTCACCTTCACCCAGGGCTCGTGGTGAGATGTGACAGGCTCCAAAAGCCAGAGAGCAGCACAGGGTGTGAGGCTGGAAAGCAAAGCTGTGTGTAAAGGTGGTGTGGTGCCCAGCTGGGCACAGACACCCACCCTGGCTTGCTCTGAGCTCACACTCACAGCTGCTCTGGCTGGAGCAGGAGTGGGACTGGCTCTGCTCAGCATCAGCACTTTGGTGCTGCCTCCACATGGCTCTGTCAGAGCTCCTCCTGGTTACCTTCAGCTGCATCTCCCTTCTCCCACTGCTCAAAAGCTCCTCCTGCTTGCCCAGAATCCTGCCCATGATTATCTGCACCCTGTGGGTTTGGGACCCAAAGCAGCAGCTAGAGGGGATACAAGACCGAGGAGAGGAGGCTCCTCGGGGGCTCCCATCAGGAGCTGCTGAGGAGTGAGCTGAGGTTCCTTATTCCCAAGCCACCACAGCCCCACAGCAGGCAGGTCACCAGCCTGAGGTGACCCCAGCCTAGGGATGCTTCACTCCAGGGTGGCTGAGCAAGCCCTCTCCCATTGGCATGAGATATGTGCTGGAACAGAGGCATCCCAGGGAAGTGGAAATGTATTTGCTCTCATTTAGATCTGTCATCCATTGTGCAGTGTCATTTGCTAGATAATGCATTGTGGTTGCAATTAGGGATCCCTCCTAAACGTAATTAATGTACATAAATATGTGTGAGTGCCTGTATTCCTTCAATAAGATCACAGTGTACACAGCTGTATGGATGTTTACCTAGTCTTATATTTGCTGTTACATCACCAAATGAGAGAGTAAGGCTGGGCAGCCAGGTTTATGAAAGCACAGTGAATTGTGCATCTCTCTGTTCAGAAGAGCAAAGCAGCTCCATTTGCATCCTCCTCAAATTGCTTTTTCTTTGCTTGTCTGCTTTTTGCACTCACCACTGGCAGATGCTAATAGCATTATGGTGGCATTTAAAATCATGATCATTTGCAGACACAGCTTTGCATTTGTGAAGGTCTGATGCATCCTGGCTCTGGTGTGTTCCCCAGTGTGCTGGGATGGAGGCTTCAATATCCTACTACAGCTGGGAATTAGAGATAGCTGGCTGACCCTCAGCTAACCCTGGCAGTCTGCTCCAATTAGGGCAAGGAATGCCCCAATCTCACTATTTTTATCCTACTAATACCCCACACAGTGGAGTTTTGAGGAAACAGCTTTAGAAACTATTAAGACAGCTTTTCATCAACTGAGAATCTCCTTAAACAGGGCAGGAAAAGGCAGCTGGTTGAAGTCAGCTGACCACCAAGGGCTGTGAAATGACATAACTTTCACAGGATTCAGACATTGCCACCAATCACAGCAGACATCAATGTTAAGAGGAGAAAAGAGACCTGGAATAATTCCCAACAGAGAAGAGAATCACTCAAAAGAGATACAATGCAAAATACAATAATCAAAAGTGCACAAACCGAGTTAGTGGAATGCTTTGCTTGGCTTCTTTTGGGAGGTTTCTTTCTGCTTCCTTTGGCAGGGGGCTTGAAAACTCAGAGAGGATAATCCAAATGTTAGGACTCCAGGGATAAATCCCTGGAAGTGCTCAAGGCCAGACTGGATGGGGCCCTGAGCAACCTGACCTAGAGCAGCATCCCTGCCCATGGCAGGGTGGGTGGAGCTGGATGATTTCTAAGGTCCCTTCCAACCCAAACCAATCCATGATTCAATAAATGCAAAATGCAAGAAGATCAGCCTCACGTGAGAGTTAATAAAGACTCTCACCTGGCTGCAACCTCATCATGGATTTGTAGAGTGGCTTAAGGTCTCCCCTGGGCCTCTGCTCTTGTGGGAAAGCATCAGCTTGGCTTTTTCCATATGCAGAGGAAAGAAGAGCAGGTAACTGGCAGTGTTAATAACCAGGCAAGTGTTAATTACCTGTAATTGCTGGCAGTGTCTCCCTTTCTCCAGGATCAGGGAGCCAAGCAGAGGTGTCTGCCAAATCCATGCCTCTCTGCTGTTGTCCCACATGAGGGGCAGCAGCCAAGGAGGTCACACCATCAAAGTGGAAGTTCTAGAGGGTTCCTTCAGCAGTAAAAGAGCACAGGGGTGCCTGTGTACAAGCACACATTTGTATTGTACTTGCCCACAGCCAGCGTGGTCCCTGGCAGCCCTGCAGAGGGATGCCTGCCACGGCCAGCCAGCTGCTTGCTGGAAGTGACTAGGTTTAAGGAGAAGTGGTTGGGTATCCATGCATACGTGCCTGAACTCAGATGTTTCTCTCTTGAATGCAAATAGACAGAGAAAGGGCAACAGGGCTGTTGGACAAGGGAGAAAGAGAATTCTCTAAGAGGGGGTCACACTTTCAAAGCATTTTGTACAACACTGCATTGGAAAGGGAGAGGTTGTGGAGTGGTTGTGGGTGGTTCTCTGAGGGGTGGCTAGTGGGAGACCAGAGCACTTCTGGCACTTTTTGAGGCACTGCACTTCTGTTCCCTCAATGCCAAGAGATGAATATTTCATTTCAGGACTAACTGTCCCTGCAAGTACAGCTTTTTGGAGGAAAACAAGAGGCCAGCTCCCCGGAGGGATGTGCCATCCTACCCAAAGGTACCACACAATCCTTGCACTTCCCAGATTCCCACTGCTTGGCTGCCATCCTGACAAGTGCTGCTATACAATGTGTGACCCCTTAGCCATTAATTCCTAGTTTTTCTAAACCCAAGGTCTGATCCAAAACTCCTGTGAGCCAATGGAAAAAGCTGTCAGTTGCCCACGGTGACTTGAAGTTTAATTCTCAGTAGTCTTTAATACTTGAAAGCTCATTAGTGTTTGAAATGTTAATGAACATTGTGCATTCATCAACATTTAACGCTCTTTTGTCTGGTTATATTTGTTTATTCTCCACGCTGGTAGCAACAATCAAAAACACCCTGTAATGCTGGGTCCTGATTGAAAGTAGTGCTGCTGCCTGTTTTCTCCTAATAGATTATTTTTTAATTTAAAAAGTAATTTATGGGGATGCTTCACCTAGGGAAACGAAGAGAAAATGCGACATTGGAGTCTCTCCAAAATGATTCATTGTCCCTGTGAAAATGAGCTAGTGTATTTGCTAGAGAAAACAGTAATGCTGGAAGAAAAATGTCTCCTGGGCAAGTACAAGTACAAATCCACAGTGATGAATGAGGCTGAAACCATGAAGAGCACAGGGTCTGTGGTCCCAGAACCAGCAGTCTTTGCCCACAAGAATTATTAAAAGCTGCCTGGTTATTCCTGCTTGACAAAACACCAGCTCACACATTTGTGGTTTAACCATGGGCATCTCCTTGCACACAGCAAAGCTGCCTCAGCCACCCTGAATCCTCACGGTCCTGTGTGATGCAGGTGCATGACACAGACATGGCTCTGTGCACATTTGTCTTCAGAGCCCAGCAAAGCAGTAAATTCTGTTTGTTCTGCTCTGCCTGGTAAAAGTGACCTCCACTGAGGCAGAGACTGTGGCACTTCCATTTCTTTTAATTGACTTTTGCCCAGGAGGCTTCTGCTCCTGACTCTAACACATGATTTCACAGAACACATCAGTTCTAAGACAGGGGTTTTTTCCCCTTGATAAGTATATATGTCAGGTTAAACTTTGATGGACTGCTGCATTCGGATCTTGAATTAAGAATAAAGACTAGGAAGAGTTGCACTGACCCACTGCAGAGTAAACTGGTAGTTTGTATTTCTGCATTATTCCTAGACCAAAACTCATGGGAGTTTGGAGTTTTGGAAATTTGCAAAATTTGTTATCAGTTGTCTGGTGCTGGATCTGTCCAATGTCAGTGAGGCTGAAGGAAGATGTCATTGCAACCCAAAGTCTGTACTGCTAATTTGCAGTTTTCCTGCAGAAAGTCACACTAAATGTGCATTGTGTATGCAAAACTCCTTGCCTTCTGTAGAAAAAAAAAATCTTCTACGTTGTTCCTCCTTGGATTAAGTAGCAAACAATTTGATGGTGGCTCAGAAATTGTCATTCACCTGCTCAGGAGAATAAACCCAAAGTAGAGACAGCCATAGCAAATGGGCCAATTGAAGCCACAAAGTTTTTGAGTCCCCAAATCACTGATGAATAGAATCCTGAAAAGATGAATCTGCAGAGTCCAGATACCCCCATGTCTTTTAACCCTGCACATTCCTTTTCATTTTGTATACAACCCTAACTGGTGAATGAGCTTGGTTTTGTTTTAGGCTTCTGAGCGTAACAATAAAAAATCTCTTGAATCTTGCAGGCTGACAACCAATTTGAAACTGTGGGCACTCTTGAAAAAAACACTTGAAATGAGAGCATAAATCATCTGAAAATAAACATATCATCCCCACCAGCTAATTTAGCACTGTAAGCAGACACTTCACACCAGCCCTCCCTAACTGGCAGCCTCGAGTGCTCCGCAGGCAGCAGAACCAGTGCAGCCAGGGATGGGTCTGTGCCCTGAGCCTTTGATTCCCTGTGCTGGATTTAGCCATGACCCTCTCCTTAACACCTCCACTCTCCCTTTTCTCCCAAGTTCTGCTCCACAAGGATCTGCTCCAATGAGCAGCTGCCAGCTGGCAGGGAAGGGTGAGGAGGGTTGGGTGGCCAGAGGGAGAGAGATCATTTGTTTTCTCCTTTGGAAAAGTGGCCAAACCCCTTGTGAATGGATCCCTGGGAGCCCCAAGGACGTGCCAATAGCATTCCCATGGCAGGGAACCCCTTGTTTACACCTCCTGCCTTTCTGTCTGCAGTACATGCTGTCCCAGGAGACCATCGAGGCTCTGCGGAAACCAACCTTTGACGTGTGGCTGTGGGAGCCCAACGAGGTGAGGATGCCACATTAGCTGGGTTGGCATTTTCTGAGAGCCAATAAGGCCAGAAGAGCCCTTTGAGACAGTCTGCAGGGTTTCCTCCCTTTTCTGCCCCTTACTTTCTTTTTAAAAAATATTATTATTATTATTATTATTTTAATTTCCATACAACACCAGAAATGCAGTGCTTCTTCCCAGCAGATGCCAGGTTGATCATGCTGCTTATCCCATCCTGGCTCCTCTTGATTTGCTCTTTAATCTCTTCCTAGTAAAGTCCCTCAACTGGTGCACTGATATTACTGCCACATGAGTTCTCTCATACCATTTTGTCTGAACAAATCAATCCCCAGTGAAGTGTGTGCTTAAGCACATCATCAATAACTCCACTCAAATCAATAAAGCAGCAGGCAGAGGTGCAGGCATTGGTACACATCCCTTCAGCTGAGGGTTTTTTCTGCAGTTTGTTCTGAAGAGGATGCAAGGCTGCATTCACAGCCAATTAGTATCTCCTCATGGCTTCCTTTTCTTCTTTTTCTTACTGCTAGTAGTGTTACTCATGGTTCATTACTACTGCAGAAGGTTCTGGAAAGTCTATGTGTGAACCTCTGGAAATGTGAAGGAGAAGGATGCTAAGAATGGACAGCTTATAATATAATGTAAAACCATATTCAGCAAATCTCACTTAAGAAAAACATAATGGAGGACAGGACTAAAACAGAGTTTTAGTGCTATTTTTTACCCAGGTTTGGGTAGCTCTGGCAGCATCCCCAGCAGCAATCACCCTAATTACCTTCTCAGAGGTAGTGCAAGCAGAGGAATTCTGGCTCAGCACGACAAGGAAAAACACCCCATAGCACATCCTCAGGAACAGCACATTCCCTTCAGGATATTTCCTGTGTCTGGAAGAACAACAGAAGGGCTCTCTGGAGGCTTTAGGTCCATCTCCCATTCGCTGAGGCTGGCAGAGCTTCCCTTCTGCAGCCACTGCTCCCTCTGCAGCCCCTTTTCTCTGTTCCATGGCCACAAATGCCTGTCAGGTCTTTGCAGCAAGAGGGAATTACAGTCTGACAGGTGCACCATAAAACTACTGGATTATTGCTGTTCTGACTATTAAGAAAGAATGAGGAGAGACAAACCCCATTATCCACGGTTTCCTGTGGGCTGGGGGACAGTACTTTAGCACAGCAACTCATTCAGAGGGCTAGGAAACATTATATGGTGGCAAACAAGGCAAACAGGAGGGTGTGGAGATGAAACTTGCCCTGCAAGGGAGGAGTCTGCTCAGAAATGAGATTCCACACAAGCTGTGGTGAGCCGAGCACCATATGGGTTTATCTCACCCTCTTAGCTCTGCTTTCTGTTTACAGAGAATATTTCAATTCTGTCAGTGCTTGTTTAGCACTGAGTGTTTGCCCACATGCTCCGTGTGGGACAGGCAGGTCACAGACCTTGGTCATCTGTAAGCAAATGAATAATGTGCTCTGCTGCATCTCAGTAAACACAGCTTTGCAGCAAGCCTGGGGCTTCCTTCTCAAATGCCCTCTCACCTTTCTAGCCTTACAAGAGTCCCATGTTCAAG
Organism: Cettia cetti; assembly: GCA_013401135.1. Classification (NCBI taxonomy): domain Eukaryota; kingdom Metazoa; phylum Chordata; class Aves; order Passeriformes; family Sylviidae; genus Cettia; species Cettia cetti. Next base: position 21,989 of record VZUI01034230.1, read on the forward strand.
CTTTTGCTGCTGACCAAGAAAGCCAAACATGAAAACTGAGATTCTCCCATGCTCAGGGGCAGGAGTTTTGGGACTGAGACTCACCTCCTCACTCACTCAAAGCTCTCTTGGCAACAGCTGCATTTCCAAGGGTCATTCAGCACTTCTGGATAAAGTTTATTGTCTTGGAAAGTCTTTTATGGAACTATTGCAAAACATATATTCTACCAGGACAAGGGGATCTTCAGCAAAATGCTGTCTGTGTAATCTGAGAAGCATTCTGGAATTATCCCTCAAGTCTTGCAGGAAAGTCTCTTCCTGTTTGGATTATTCAAAATCAGCCCTGTTGTTACTCCATGACTTATATTTATTCCCTGGATAAATATAAAGTTTCATTAGATTAAAAAATCTTTTTCTGGTGAGTTTCTAAGAGCCTGAATAACAGAAAACTAACTAGAAATGCTTCCAGGGCTACATTTGTGACATTATACTCGTCATGTTGAAACCCCTGGATCTCTTTACAGTCTGAGAACTGCATTTTCCAACACAATGGCCACATTCCATCCCCCTGGAGATTTGGCCTTCAGAAATAGGAATGCATATACACATAAACTCCTGAACTCCAGGAAACCTCTTCATTTCTAACTGGTTGAGTTCATTTCTAAGCTGTTGAGCACCCAAACACTTGAGGTTATCAATATCTTTTGTTTTCAATTCTTTCAAGGCCAGATGATTAGATGTGAGGGACTATTAGATGTGAGGGCTGTGCTAAATTACCTGCAACCCCCTTGCTACTGTAGCAGGTGTTGTCTCAGCTGCCTGCCCTTGCATTTCAGCTATTGGGACTCATAGTTGCAGTCTCCATGAGGGGGAATAATCACAAAACTGCTGCAATTTTGTAGGGTTATAATGGGAAATCTATTAAACAAGAAATATGAGCTAAGATAGTGGAGTTAGGAGCTCACAAGCAGTCATAAAGAAAGAAGGCATTGACAAATGTCTGAAATTAATGTTTCTTTAGGGATCTCTTCTTTTCTGCTGTCATTTTCTCTTCAGCTAGAGCCTGATCCATTTCTGTACAGCCAGGGAAAAGCTCCCACTGGTTTCACTGAGCAATAGGACACATCCCAGCTGAAATGGAAAAATGGCAATCCTTTTTTTTTGTGAGCAGAAATTGCTGTGACACACACAAATCACAATTACTGCAGAGTGCTGGTGTGATATTCAAAGCCCTGCAGAAAACCTGTGAAGTCAACAGCAGAGTGCCTGCTTCAAAAAGCTTTCAGACTCTCTCTGTCCTCCCCTCTTGCACTGTCTTTAATCATGCAATCTTTGAGCATCTTTCTTTCATCTAAAGAGAGCTCTGCAATTATTTGATGATTGCAAGGGGGAAATTCACTTCACAGGGTGTCCTCAAGGGATATTTACAGAGCCAACAATAACCTGCCTGTTCCTGGCTGCAGATGCTGAGCTGTTTGGAGCACATGTACCATGACCTTGGGCTGGTAAAAGACTTCAACATCAATCCTATCACGTTGAAGAGGTGGCTGGTGAGTATTTCAAGTTACTGGTGTTTGCAATTTTTCACATTCAAAAATCAATAAACAAGGCATTTAGTCATGGAATTAACAGGACTCGCATGAGTAATCCCAATGAAAGCAGTCAGTCTACACAAATTCTTAAAATTTAAGTGCTTCAGAAAATGTTTGCATTCTTGTGGTCACAAATGACTCTTTTTAAACTGTTTTGCATTCATTTACTGGGGTTTCTATTACTGAAACCAGTTAATTTCTGCTGAATGCTCTTGATACCTACTGTAAATGGAGGCAAGGCAAGTGCCTTCAGATATAGCTAAAAAGTGTCAATACGTGCAATAATCATTCAATGTACTAAATCACAGGGAGTAGAGAAAAGAGCAAGTCAGGAAGGAAAAGGAATTGCTGAGAAGGTAACTTTTTTTGCTTCAGCCTTTGATGTGAGAATGTTGCAGAGATGCAAAATGTGAGAAAGCTGAGATCATACAAAAAGTGAGATATCTAAGGAAGAAACACTTGAATATTTAAAAAGCAATGGGTTTTCAGGTCCAAGGGAGAGCATAAGAAAGTGTTTGCTAAAAGGCTGAAAAATATATTGGCTTTCTTAGGAAAAAAACCATCATGTTCCTAGAGAACCATAGGACAGTAACTATTTTAACCATTGTTTAAAAAGAATCTTGGGATAGCCTGGGGAATTATAACTAGCAAAAACTTACCTCTGTGTCTCACAAATTGAGACCATAATTAAAAAGTCTTGGTGTGAATTCACAGATAATTCTATGTACTAAAGACATCTCACTGTCTCTTCTAATTCCCTGAGGAGCTTTCAGAGAGCAGAGGGCACTGTTTTGGATGTAGACTCCTAAAAATTCACAGAATCTGGAAAAGACAAAGAAAGGACTGGGTTCACCATGTGTTACAGCAATGGCAGGAGGCACGTGGGGCTGTCACTGCTTGGTGTCCTGCTGCAGGAGGGAGACAATGAGGCACAAGGCTGAGCAGAGCCTGGGATAAGGGAAAAAATGTCACCACACAGGGCAGGAGGCTCACCTGAAATTTACTCCCAGCACTGGTGAAGCCTTTTTGGAAAAATAATAAGCCTGCATTAAAGGAGACACCAAAAATGATCAAAAGCTGGTAAATCTCTCTCTGAAGACGGCAAATGAAAAGCTGGGTGGTGTTGACCTTATAAAGCAGCTGAAGGCAAGGGGTGGGATGAAACCCAACACAAACAAGGGTAAAGCAGAAGATCTCCTCCTCCTGTTTCACAGCCCAAAACGATGGGAAGCAAGGTGATATGTCAACACACACCAACAGCCCACCCACACACACTGCTGCAGGCAGCTTCCCCCAGCTTGTGTCTCCAAGCAATTTGTCACCACTAACATTTAAGACAGCCTTACTCTGAGCAACAAAAGGGGAGTTTGTTGTGTTTTTTTCTACAAAGGTAAGATAGTGAGGTTTCCTATCTTCTTGCAGAAAGAAAGATTAATTTTAAAAGCCTCAAGGGCTCTGCTGCAAAGTGGGATACTTCCCCAGGCACACTTTGAACTCAAGTGGGAGAGAAAAAGCCGCCTCATGCTTATCCTGACTTTCTTGCTTCCACATCCACTGGCTACAGAAGTCTTTCAGAAAGAGGAGGAAAGAGTGATTAATGCAACCCAGTCACTCCATCCCTTCAGTGCCCTGAGTCAGGGGTCCCCTGGGATGCTCTGGGCTCCTGGGTGTGTGCATTACATCCATGCAGGTTTGTGCAGTGCCATGTGTAGGCTGTGAGACACTCACCACCTGTGAGCCTGGCTGATAACCATATTGTGCCATTCCTAAATCATTTTGAAATAATGAAATGTGTTTCTAAAATCCTTGCTGCAGCTCTTGCAATGAAACCAACAAATATTGAATTATCATTGAAATACCACATTTATTTTGACCTTATCCAGAGCTTTGAGGTTTCCTAGAAGTCAGGTGATGGGTTAAAGTGTTTGATCCTGATGGGATGTGAGGACTCCTGAAGTAAATTCCTGATTTAGCTGGGGAAGGGGACAGGGATTCTGTCCATGCCATTAATTCAGGCTCAGTAACTGAAGCATGTGCATGAGGGCTCGCTGGGGTCCAGGCTATGCAGGAGGACTCAGCAGAAGGGTCCAGCAGTGCTGCTGACTCTTGGCTGCTTTGTGAGGGACAGGAAACCAGAGGAGCATTGGAATAATGGCTGTGGCATGTGCCAACCCAGCTGTGCCAGCCTCTCTCAGCCAGGACACAGGGACAGACAGGCTTTATCCTGCCTGTGGAATGAGGGCAACCAAGCCAGGATCTGTAGAAAGTTAAACCACACAACCATGGCTCCTGTGAGCCCATGACAGCTCCATCTCTCCCAGGCTGACTGGTGTAGAAAACCCACCCAGGTGTGCTCCAGCCTGGTGTGCATCCATATCTTCCTTTTGCCAAGCAGCACGTCCCAAAGTGCCACCTCTGAGCACTGGCAAATGAAGTGAGAGCCACGTTTCAGCCCTCAAGGCATCAGAGCTGCAGTTTGTATTCAGCAGGAGGGGGGACAGGGGTGGGCTCTGAGCCCTTTACAGTCCCCAAAGTCACCACTGAGCCACTGCAAGGTTTGAAATAGAAATTCAGCATGAGAGCAGAGTCCTCTCTTAAGGACTGAGATGCAGCTGTGCTGGGATGTTTGCCCATTGCTGGCTGGCATGAGAGGAGATTTCCTCTGAGCTTTACCTGCTGGTGAATTTTGGAACTCTCACCCAGGAAGGCAGAAAGTGTCAGAGGGCCTGTGCTGTCACTCTGTCCTAGCAGAGAGCAATCCTGGGACCCACAGGACTCCTTTAAGGATCTACAGTGCTTGGTAAACAGCTCTGCCACCTCTGACAGCTCCATTCCCTCTCTCTGCAGCTGTGCATTCACGACAACTACAGGAACAACCCCTTCCACAATTTCCGGCACTGCTTCTGCGTGACCCAGATGATGTACAGCATGATCTCACTCTGCAGCCTCCAGGTACCCCCCCTGCACTTCCATCCTGAAACCTCAGCCACTTCTCTTGCAAAATGGGCCCCCAGCCTGCTGGCAAGGGGTGGCCTTTGGGGGGGCTGCACTTGCTCAGTCCCCGGGCACACAAGGAGAGGTGTTGCATTTCCACCCCTGGCTGCCCACTCAGCCGTCCCATTCCTGCCCCAAGCACCTGCACAGCCTTCTGCTGGGAAGGTGACTTCACCTCCTGGATGTCCAGCAGTGAAACATTTAGGAATGACAGCCAAACCCTTACTGAGTGATGATCTGTGGGTATGTTCTTTGTTGGGGATACAAAATGTCCCCACAAGAGGTTTTCTCCAAATGTGTGTTTTTACCTGTGCTTGTCCTGTAGCCTGGCATGTTTTGTATGCAGGACACACATTTGACCTTTATTTTTTCCAAAACTGTAGGCATCAATTAATTTCACTGCTTGGATAATCTGCACTCATATATTCATTTCATTTCCTTACAAAACTGCTTTTTTTCCACTTTTTTTCCACTCTTTTCTCCATAGTTACACATATCAGTTACTGGCCTAAGTCTGTTTCCTTGCCAGTAGCAGTATGGAGAAAAATTTGCTTTAATATAAGTCCATGCTATTCAAAAGCTGTGAGACCACAACATTTGATTTTTCTCTCTCTTTTCCTAACTTTAGTTAATGCAGAATGCAATGGCAACTGAGCCTTCCTCCAGCCCTCCCTTTAACTAATCAGGGTGCTCAAATGACTTGTAGGAGACTGTACTAATGTCTCAGTGCTTTTATATGATCTCTGCAGTAATAGCAAGCTTCAAGGAAATTGCCTCCTTTGAACTGCTGTTATTTCATGCAACAAAGGCAAATCTGAGTAATTTTTACTGGAAGGGAAAGCAGATTTCCCTTTCTTGACTGAAGTAAATTCATCTAAGGAAAAAAATGCTTCATTTTGCTCAGATTTGCATTTCTCTAAAAAGTAAATATGTCTGGTTTTTTAATTTCTTTTAATTTACAGGGATAGGGGAAGTAGAAATCATAATACTATGTTCATGTTTTGTATTTTCCAGGAGAAATTTTCCCAGATTGACATTTTGATTCTCATGACTGCAGCAGTGTGCCATGACTTGGATCATCCTGGCTATAACAATACGTGAGTCTGTTCTCTTGCTTTCTCTTCCCTTAAAATTTATTGGGAAGGTGACACTGGCTGGCATTTTTTGGTAGATCAGGTTTTCCTTTTCACAGCCTGACCTTTTCCCAAGGCCCTGCTGGTCACTCACACGTGGGCCAAAGCAGAGCTTGGGTCTGGGTTGGGGTTTACCAGCTCTCCTTGGTTCTGTAAGGAAAATGTGTTTTTTTCAGATTTCTATTCCAACACTTTTCCCCCCAACTCCTGAGAAAAGAAGGTGAAATACTGAACAGCTGGAAACAGAGCTATGAGTTATTATAATGGAATAATTACACTAAAATGCAAAGGGGGATTTAGCTTACACTTTATTTCATAATTATAAATCATGAAGTGTACTTTACTCTGTTTATTTTCATGTGAGCCAATTATTGCCGCTGGCCCACTGACACTTTTTGTGTGCATGTGAAAGAGAGAGAATCTCATTTATTTGTAACCATTCATTAAATGAGGGCAGAACCCAGTTCTGACTGGGATCAGTGAGATCTCTGCATTTGCCATTAGTCGGGGTTGAATTAAACATGGAGAGTTCCTTCTGGTTTTGTTCTAAATCATTTTAAACTAGAAATATGGCAAATTTTAAAGAAGGAAAAAAACCGCTTTTGGTGAATGTTCATCCACTGAGGGGAATCAGTGCTTGAGATTATATTAGAGTAATATCTATTTTCTCTGAAAATCCCATTTAATACCAACAACCAAAACCACTCAAAGCTGTGGCTAGTTGAATAAGCATTGGAAATAATGTAAGCAAGAGGAAGCAGCGTGGTTTGGTGTAGCAGTGTGCTTTGTAGGTGGTGGAGCTGCTACCTATATCCCATGAGTATCTCCTGAGGAAAAGCTGCTTGGGGAGAATTCAGGCAAAGCAGCCAAGCTCACACATCACACACACCACAGCTAGCTCAGCAAGGAGAGGCAAGAAGGGCCTTTTTGGGTGATAAATTCCAGCAAGGTTTATTCCAGCACACCAAAGGGATCAGGGATAAAAAGACCTGGCCATGTGGTGTGCACAGGCCTTAACAGGGGTCAGGGACTGTTGGAATGCTAGAAATTTAGATTTAAGATTTTAGTGTATAGTAATATGTGTGAGTTAAGATGGAGGATTTGGGGAGTTGTTTAAGTCCTTCTTCTTCACCTTCTTCTTCCTTCTTCTTCATGAGTTTGGGTGGTTTTCTGTAATTGCTTGATTGAGTCTGTGTTGCAGACTTCAAGTAGTTAGTAATTGGGTTTAAAATAAAAATAATTTAGGTGGCATTTCATAATTGGGCAGGTTGCCCTTGAAAAGATCAGGTAAAGATAGAGAAGCTCTCCATTTTATCTCGTTTTCCTAGAATGCTAGTTGGAGCTCACAGCCTGTGAGTCTGTAAATACTGCAAGTAGATAAGAGATAATAAACATTCCAAGTCCAAACTCGACATCCACGTTTCCTGTGTGGTTCATCCTGACCTTGGCAAGGGAAAAAAGAAGCCAAAGCCAGGCATGGGGGCAGTACAAAGGGCAAGGCAAAGGTCAGTGACCCACAGAGGGGATGATGGATGAACAATTGGGCTGGGCAGGGCTAAACGGCAACCCAAGGTAGGTTGGCAGTAATTCCGCAGGGCACCATGAGGGAAATCCTCTCTTCCAGCCTAGGCAGGGAAACTCTATGGTAGATCCTTCCAAGGCAAGACCCTGGGAATTCCCCCAGGAGGACTCCAGAGTTTGGAGCAGCTGGTGGGTGTCTGCAGGAGTGTTTTTGCTCACGGCTTTCCCTGCCCTCAGCTACCAGATCAACGCGCGGACGGAGCTGGCCGTGCGCTACAACGACATCTCCCCGCTGGAGAACCACCACTGCGCCGTGGCCTTCCAGATCATCTCCCAGCCTGAATTCAACATCTTCTCCAACGTGGACCAGGACCAGTTCAAGCAGATCAGACAGGTAAGGAACGCTGCTCCTGCACGCGCCGTTCCTGAGCTTGTGAGCACGCGGTGAGCGCGATCCGTTCTCCCTGCAGGGCAGGGCTGAAAAAGCCCCTCACACTGGAAAGATCCAAGAGAGATTCTCAGAATATTTCCACAGCAGCACTCCCTGGAATGCATTGATGAGGAATAATGAGCACATCCTGGCTATTAAAGCCTATGACATTTGGGGGTAGATGTTTATATTGTTGGAGGAGCCAATTAGCTCTGACTGGGGAAGGATTAAGCTCTCACGGCAGAAGTTTATGCTTTAAGGGAACAGTGTATTAATTTTATGAGGGGCTTCAAAAGGGGAAAAGATTTGCAACAGCAGAGCACTTGTACTGTTGGAAGAGGCCCTGGTGCACTGGGAGCCATCACAGTTATCTCTGAGGCACTGAACTTTGTTACAATTCCCGTTAGGGCTCTAAGGGACAAAATTCAGTATTAATTTCCACAGTACACCTTCCTTACACACCAAGTGAAGCAGCAGTATAAGGCTGGTTGGAGTTCCTGATTCTGCCAGTGTGTGGGAAACTGGCACAGGCCCAAAATGGACTGTTCTGTACAAAACCCCACAACTTTCAATTAACCACATGTTTTCCCATCGTAAACTCTGCACGGAAGGGGGATACAGAGCTCCTTGTCCACATCTGAGTGTTTCAAAGCCCTTAATCCAAAGAGGATGGTCACAGCTGGCATCCACACCGTGATTTTTGTCTCAAGGCCACTAAGAGTCAGCAGCAAAACCCACAGTGCCTTGCAAGAAGATGAAAGTGGCTCTTGGCAGTCAGAGCGTGGCTCTTAACATCCTGTTGTACAGTTTGCTTTCCTACAATTAGTCAATCAGAAAGGAAAAACCTCAGTGTCTCTGGAATATCACATAAAAACATGATCCTCATGCACCACAAACTCTTTATAATCCTCTTCCCATTTCCTTGGCAGTTCCAAGTCAGAAACTTCCCCTTCCAGCAGGAGCAATTCCGTGCATCTGAGGCATTTTGTGTGCAAGACAGGCCCTGCTTGGCTTTGCAGTAGCAGACTTTGTCAGGAATGTCAGGTTAATATGTGAACATGTTTTCTTTGCTAGGGGATAATTACGTTAATCCTGGCTACAGACATGGCGAGACATGCAGAAATACTGGACTCTTTCAAGGAAAAAATGGAAAACTTTGATTACACAAATGAAGAACACATGACCTGTGTAAGGAGGTTTTGTGGATTGTTGTTTTTCTGTGCATGGAGTGAAAGCTTGTAGATTAACATTTGTTTGTTTAAAAACCAAGATTACCAAAAAAGAATTCTTCCTATATTCTCTAGCCCACCAAAAAATAATTAGAATTTGGAAGTGATCTATATTAAATAGATTATTCCAGTTTTAGAAATCCTGAAGTTCGATCAGGAAAATAAAAAAAATTACTCTATTAGGTCACAAATTCTCATCATCCTTTACTGTGGGGCAAAAAACCCAAAAAAAATCCATAAGAGTAAAACCTCTAGTCTCCTCTATTTGCTAGTGCAGTTGTCTTTAATTTCCAGGGAAAACTTTTCCCAGCTGCCTCTGAGTGCTCCACAAAAAACTTAATGATCACTTTGTGACTGAATCTCTTCATGGAGCAGATAAGTGCACATCCCACTGTGACACATCCCAGTGCTGCAGAGGGGGAAAACAAGGCAGAGAGGGGATAAGTGATTTACACAGAGCAGCTGAGAGAGAGAAAAAGGATTCAGATCACTTAAGACCTCGGTTTTAGCCCTGAAATTGCCCTTTCTGGTTGAAAGCCTTGCCTCCCAGTGCATTGCAAGGACAGAGGTTGTGGAAAGGGGGGAAAGGCTGGCTTTAGGACTGCAGCATTAAAGTATTATCCTCTTTCAGCTGAAGATGGTACTGATAAAATGCTGTGACATTTCCAACGAGGTCCGCCCGATGGAGGTAGCAGAGCCCTGGGTAGATTGCTTACTGGAGGAGTATTTTATGCAGGTAAGAGTGAGGGAGAGATGCAATTGCACACTTTCACCATTTTCTGCTACTTTCAAATCCCACACATGCTTTACTGTCTGACAGACCCATCTGGGGCTCTGAACTACCTGGTTTAGTGGAGATTTCCCTGCCCATGGCAGGGTGTTGGAACTGGGTGTTCTTTTAGGTCCTTTCCAACCCAAACAATTCTATGATTTCACTGAAAGCTTTTACTACAGAAGGTCAGAGAAGGATGCCAGAAAAAAAAAACCCCACAAACAAACACCTGCTCAGTAAGCAAGTGGATGCAACTGATTTTTCCTTTCAATCATTAGTAAAGAAGAAGATATAATTTCTGTTTGAACACCTGAAAATAATCGCTCTCTGGAGGACGATGAGGAAATCACAGAACTATTCCTTCTCTTTGAGAGCAGCAAGAGCCATTACCAGCTTTCTGAATGCTCTGATATATTTTACCTCACAAGTCCAGTGGGTTTGCAAAGGGAATCAGCTGCCCCATAAGCCTGGAGGTGAACACTTCAATGCTAGTGCTGAGCAGAAATAACTGAACAGAATTCTCTTTATTCAGATGTTGCACTCCACAAAGCACAGACACTGGCCTGAGGGAAGCACATCACTATTCTGTGCTATCTTCAAACACCTCTGTGATCTGTATCTGAGGGCTGCTGGTCTGCTTGGTGCATCCCTTTCCTGGCAGCCTCCTAGATAGGATTAATATTTGGTGTCTGTGGGTTTGTTCCAGAGTGACAGAGAAAAATCCGAGGGGCTGCCGGTGGCGCCGTTCATGGACCGCGACAAAGTGACCAAACCCACGGCACAGATCGGCTTCCTCAAGTTCGTCCTCATCCCCATGTTCGAAACAGTGACAAAGGTAAAGTCACCCAGGGCCAGAAACCAGAGAGGGGGACAGCAGAGCTCCAGTGTTTGCCCCAGCAGGGGTTTGGTTACCCAGGGAAATGGGGGTGTACCTTCCACACGCCTCCTGCCTCCCTGATTTCAGCATGCACAGCTAAGTGATGCAGCAAGTTAAGGAGTGCAAAAGGAAATGATGAGATTGTCTCTCTTGTTTCCACCTAGCTATTCCCAGAAGTGGAGGAGGTGATGCTCCAGCCTCTGTGGGAATCCAGGGACCACTACGAGGGGTTAAAACAGATCGACGATGCTATGAAAGAGGTAAACTCCAATTATCTCCTTGGTAGAGCTAACATTATCATTGAATAAGCCAAACATTATAATTAAGCAGCAGCTTAATTCTGAAACAGTGGGAATGCTTCTGGCATAATCATTATCCTGAGAAACACTTCCATTACACCTGGCTGGAGAGAGGTGTGTGCCTCAAGCAGTAAAAACTTGTCCTTGCAGAGTGCACCAGGAACTACACAAATATGGACACGGGAAAGGAGCTGCTTGCAAGGCACAGACCCCAGGGATAACCCCCTGGAGGGAGCACGTTGGCAAACTCCTCTCCCTGGAGGGTTCTTCCCTCCCTTGGGAAAGAGTTTGCCTGGGTTACACTGCAGCAAAATGTTCTGGGGCTGGGCAGCTCGAGGCTCTGCAGCACCAGTGCATGAGTTTATTTTCTGGGATGGACTTCCAGCCATGTGTGTGTCATCAAGGATGTGCTTGGCATGCTATGAGGAATCACTCTGTCATGCAAAGCACCCAGGAGGATTAAACACACAACCAGTGAAGCCCTTTCGTTGCCCATTGGAGACTTCTGTGTACAGAGCATCTCTCATTTTGTAAGGCTCAGGGGAGGTGGGAATCCCAGGTACCCACATTTGCTCTGTCTCAGCATGTCTGCATTGCCTCAGGAGCCTGGCAGGGCAGGGACAGAGCCCAGGGCAGCAGTCAGTGCTGGTTCAGCTCCCTGCAGCCTGTGACAATGGCCCTGCACTCCTTTCTTGCACACCTCTTCCAGTTCCTCTTTTCCCTGCCAAAGTCCGTGACAAACCCTGCCCAAATGGCATCACGGAGTAGAGAGTTTTCTGACATGAAAAAATTCATCATGCAGACAGGGTACTGTGAGCCACTCCATCATTAAAATGAGTTGGGAAGTGCCCTGGAGCATCAGTTGTGCTGATATTGTTTGATAAGTGGGTAATGAAGGTTCCTTCACTTGATCATCCATGAGTGGAACTTTGCTGTAGCCCCCATCTCCTCCCAAGTGCTTTGGAGGAAAAGCCCTCCAGCAGCTCAAGTACTGAGGCATGTTGATCAAAGAGCTCAGGCTCTGAGGGCACTAAATTTTAAAGGATAACAAAGCCTTTTAGGCATTTTTCCTTTTAGACAGGAGCATTTCTCAAAATGAGGGCAAAAGAACTCAAATATGAGTGCCAGACTTTCTGAGTCTTACTCATTTTTCAAGTTGAGCTGAGATTTTACTTCTGGTTTACAGAAGCTTTCAAAACAGCTTTTTTATACAAACTCATGGAGCTTTAATTACAATGTATTGGCACAAGAGGTCTTAAAAGAATAGGAGCTGCTTGAATTCAGAAATATTCTAAAACAAGAGGACTTAATTAATAATCTGAGAGCCTAGTGCAATTGCTGATGAGAAAGACTGAGTTCTGTTTACCCAGGACATTCATCCAGAGCTGTTTGGATGGAACAATGCCTGTGATATTCCAAGCTGCTGCCTATTATTTCCCAGGAAATGTTGCACATGCCTTGTGGGGAGCTGAGCGTGGGACTCACAGCAGCACTGTGAGTGTGAGTCAGGGGGGATTAATCCTGCTCTGCTCTTCATTCCAGCTGCAGAAACAGAAAAGTGAAGCTTTGACGACTGGCAGTACCGAAAAGTGAGACCAGACAGCCTCTGAACAAATAAACCACGAGCCTTGGGGCTACTCTGCTTTGAGAAATGCTCTATTAGCCAAGCAGAGGTGGTGGCTACGTCAAAACCCAAGTGGGACCATACAGGGAGAGGTGGCAGGGATGGATCCACAGCCTGCAGCCTCCTCACAGCCATGCTGCTGCCGTCGGACACTGCGCGCTCCCCAGGCTCCTGAACTCCCTGCACAGCCTCCTGGCAGGACTCCCCAGGCTCCTGAACTCCCTGCACAGCCTCCTGGCAGGACTCCCCAGGCTCCTGAACTCCCTGCACGGCCTCCTGGCAGGACTCCCCAGGCTCCTGAACTCCCTCCACAGCCTCCTGGCAGGACTCCCCAGGCTCCTGAACTCCCTGCACAGCCTCCTGGCAGGATTTCCCAGGCTCCAGCATTCCCACAACAGCCTCCCAGCAGGATTCTCCCTGCGGACAGTGCACGGCTCCAGCCTTCAGCAGATCTGCCTTCTTGGTGCCCACAGTCTGTAGAGACAAATCAGAGTTTAGCCAAGGAGCCTTTTCTGGGAAATGATCCACGGGCACCAGGAGTTGTTTTAGTCAAGATACTCTCTCTGTGTGTACAGCAGTATGCTAATGACAGCATAGCTCACCAGATGCTTAGACACTGACAAGGGTCCTGGCATACATTTTTGTTTGCCTGGTAGGCCCTAATGACACATTTCTCCTCATTATTCCCTGAATTTTATAGTGTTCACAGTACATTCAGAAGCCCAGCATAGTGGATGCAATTTTCTTTTTTTTTTTTTTTTTCTACACTAGAAGAAATCAGAATCAACCTTAGTGAGATTGCAGGGTCACTTTGTGACCTGGTACAGCTGGACACCACGGGATCCTTCAGCACGAGCAAAGAAGGGAACACAAAGCTGAAAAAACGACGGTGCAAACACATTTTTATCCTTGTTGATGCAAAAATACCCAACAAGAGACACCTTCAAAGATGTACAGGTTGTTTTTTTTTATTATTATTATTATTACTTTTAAACTGATCTGCTAAATAATATATTCTTCTACAGAAATGGGTGTTATTGTTTCATTTTGTGTATGTGTTCACATGAGAACTATCCATGTTCCTAAAGACCAATGCTCCCATGATGAATACAAGGGAAGGGGCTGTACAGGAGAGGGGAGGGATGGTTTTTCTTGTTTTCCTGTGGTGCATCACAAAGAGCTTCAATTCCATTGATGTTTGTGTGATGGTTGGGAGCCAAGCTCTGCCCGGATGTTGCAGCTGTGTGAGCAGACAGTGCTGGGATTGATTCCTGTGCACCACCTCACCAAAGGGAAGGCTGGAATAAATCCCCCACCAGAATCAAGCCACAGCCATGCTGCTCACCTAGTTTCTCCCAGCTGGGAAAGGCTGTCCTCCCTGAGGGTTTCAGGCCCCATCATGTTGTGGCTGCTGGGACCAGGGATTCCATGCACCTTGGTGTGCTGGCATCTCCCACACTGGCAGTCACAGGCTCCCCTTGGCTCCCCAGCTCTGCAAAGGCCAAAGCTGCAGCTGGTTTGTCACAAAGATGAGCAAGAGGGGGCCAACCTTTCCCCCCGTGGCCCAAGGAACACTTTAGGCAGCTCAGCCTCTCTGGCAGGTCTCCAGTACCAACCCTGGACAGCAAATCCTGCCTCCTGCTCTGGAAATTCAGATTCATTCTCCTGTTGTTTCTGAACATTAATCCTGAGCTTAACTCTCATTTCTCCCCCAGTGCCATTTCCCATGTTTGGTCTCTTTCATTTGCACAAAACTATTATTTCAGTTATTCTCCAATCTTTCAGGGAGATCCAAATTACCTCAAAACTTCCATCCCTCTACTCTGTTCCTACCTGGAAGTTTCCAGAGACCCAGGACAAATTCACAGCTAGTTCTGTCTGCTGGTGCCTCCTCCAGCAGCTTTTTGTGTGTGGTTTTGGGCTTTCTGCTGCAAACTGGAAAGGGCTCTGATCCCTGGATTTGAACAGATCCCAAGGGAAATGGAAAGATCCAAGCACAGGGCCAGCTCCAACTCACACAGACATTTCATGAATGGATGAACTACACCCTAGTTTTGATTAACCTCAGACTTCTGATGCTTGAAAGTTGAATCTGAATGATGTGGTTTGTGCCCCTTTTTCTTTACTAAATCTCATAATCTCGAGCATGTGACCCGGATTGTTCCGCTGTGGAATTCCTCACTACTTTTGTGCAAGTAAATGGATTTTGCCATCTCCATTCAAGCGGATTTCCATCACAAATCAACTCCCAGGGCAGATGAGCCTTGAACAATTGCTCAGGCCTTGCCAGCTCCTGCACTGAGTTACTCTCATTAGATGAGAAAACCTGCTGTACAAACTTGACTGCACCCTCCTCCCACTAAAACTTATTACGAGTTAGATCCTTATAGGAAGTTTTGTTTCAGCTGGAAGGATTTTCTCTAACCACAAACCCTAATCCAGCAAGTATTTATCCATGTGCTCAGCTCCAACCAGCCTAGCCATGGACCCTGGCACAAAGGAGCTCCTTGCACAGTGCAGGCTCCCTGGCTTTCCATGACTGAAGGATTTCTGGGAACTGATGGTTTGTTTTGCCCTCCACCATTTTTAGGAGCAACCAAAAAACTGTTTGCTGGAGAGAGATGAACAAAAGGCATTGATGAAATCCCGCTGAATTTTTTTGGAGCTGCGTCAGAAACGTGGTAAAAGGGAATGCAACCCATCCTCAGGGCTGCAGTAGTGACTGCAGTGATGCTGTAATGTGCTGTTATTGAAAGAACAGGCAACACCCAGGCTGCTTTCACAGGCAGCTGTAAAATATTTTTAAAAACCCCCATGCAATCACCACCAGCTAATGGTATAAATGGGAATATCACAGTGTTTTTTTAAATCACATTTGTCTTTGTAATATTAGATTTCTATGAGACAGTCCTCCCAAGATATGTTTAACCAAGGGAAATGCAAGGCATTCTCTCATAATTCTAGTTTCTTATGCTTTTCCCACAATATTTAACATTGTGATTCATATGCTAATTAAAGGATTTGAGAATCTCGGCAATCAGCCCATTAAAATGTCACACATTTTCAAGGTGACATTTTAAAACCAGACTTAGCATGAGAATGGAGTTTTTTGAGGCAGGGAGACAGATGTCTCCAGTGTGATTTAATCTTTTCTCCCCCTATACCAATGAAAAAGAGTGGGTATTATATCTCAGTGTTGTTTCAGTTTACAATAGGTGTCTGACAGAGAACTTTCTACGGCCTCTTGCAGCTTTCAGCATCATGACAGTGCCAGGTGCATCCCAGCCTTGCTTTGCTATCCTGGGCTTGTGATCAAAGCTGAACATGGAATGGGTTATAACAATTCCACACCATTTAGCCTGGGAAACTAATGATGAGCTCTGGGATTTTACTCTTTTTTTTTTTTTTTTTTAAAGCTGTGAGATCCCACAGCCCATTACTCTGGTTTTTAGTATGGTTTGATAATCAGATCAAACTGGGGCTGCATGTCCTAGGAGGGAAATAGCTTTTTAAAAATGTGAGTACCCTCACAGCAGCTAATTTACAAGGGAAGTGTAGTATCTGTTAATACAGGAGTCATGTAATGACACTGGAATATCTGTACATGGAAATTGTTCATCTCAGAGCTGCCTCTGAGCAGCAATAACCTCAGCATCTACTCCATGTGGGAGTTTGAGCCTGTCAGGAGAAGCACTCTCATGCACTGTTCGATTTTCCCATTTTAAACAGCAGGTTTTTGCTGCAAACTTCTCTCTAAAAACACCTGAAGAAGAAGTCTCTGCTCTGAGGGATTGAGAGCACATACACTGCTTTTATTCTCCTGTCACACTGTAAAAGTTTCTGTGAGAGAGCAAACAGAGTGGGCAAATCCTCTACCCCACTAATGCAAAATCTCCCTGTATTTGCCTGTTTCCCATCTCCTTGACTTACCTGTGGCTATAAAACAGGAACGTGTCTGCCAAGGATGTGGAGCACTCAACCCCCAGCCCACAGGAAGGGTTTATATGAAAGGAGTCTCATGTAGGGCCATCCAGCTGCTGCTCCCAATTAAAAAAAAAAAAAAAAAATCACTGTCCAAGAGGTTGTTCTGGGACCTCCTGAGCCACCCTTCTGTATGCACCACCCTCTTCTATTCAGCACCCTCAGCAACAGGATTGTTCAGTACCAGAAAAATACAGCAAGACCTTTCTGAAGGGTATCTGAAATGAAAGAGCTTCAGTGCTCCTTTTTTAGGCAAGGGGGCAGAGCAGCAGGTGATCTGTCCTTTCTCCCAGCTCTCCAGGGCAGTGCCTAGGCAGAGATGTAGTTTGAACCCTGAAAAAAAATTGGACATTGGAGGTCTGTGTGTGAATGCTGTGATAGCACAAAAAAACCCCAGTAAGTCATAATAATAAACTTAATAATCTGCCACTGGCTTCAAATCCCTTCTAGAGCGAGTCAGCAAGCCAGGGCTTCCCTCTCCTTTCAAACCCACATTTGTAAAGCACCTTGTGGTTTTTTGGATGCAAAACCCACCAGTTCCCATTACCAGAAAATAAAAATGTCTGGCCAAACCCACCTATTAGAAGTCCTCATAAATGCAGGAGCTGTAACCAACAGGTCAGACATTGTGGTGTAGCAGATCTGGCTCTTGGTTAGTGAGAAGTCCAACTCACACACACAAAAAAAGCTTTCTGGCTATTTTGGCACGTAATCAGGAATCACAGGTGTACTCAGGCACAAGCACACACATAAAGCAGCTATCTGTAGACATTTTTGTAACACCACTCTTGGCTCTGTTGCAAGACAAACTTAGAACCAGGAGGGTTTGGAAAGTGCAAACCGGTGTTGTCACAGCCAACGTTTGCTATAAAGTCTCTGAGGAAAAATCACTGTTTTCCAAACTGTGTGGAAGCACAGTTACAGCCTGGCTGGCAGACCCAGCAGATCCTCTGCCCCAAAGCTCCAAACTGACAGGGCCTTGGAGCAACTCTGTCATTTAATACAACCCCCTCCCTTGTTCTCAGCCCACTGATGGTGTTCTGGGCTCAGGACAGCTGGGACACACTCCTGGCTGGAAAATGGCATGAGAAAATCAACACAAAAACATATAAATCCTCCTCAAATTTGTGTGCCCAAGCCATGCCTTCTGGAATGGCCAGTGAGCAGCTGCCCTGGGTAAGCCCTGGAAGCCAATTTGTCCCTCAGTGCTGGTGCTACCACCTCAGGGCTGGCCAAAATTACAGCTTCTTATTCAGGGCATTGGCAAAACACCAACAGGCTTGGGGCACTAACCAAGGAAGGTGGAAAGATTTCTCTTTTGATGAACAAATTCCCCACCAAAAGAACCCCAAAACCAGTACAAACTTGAAAGCTCAAAATTTCATTTTCTTTCCTGAGTGAGGCTCAGCTAAATGAAATGAGCATTCAGAGCAGTGCTCATGTGTTTGAGCTATTACTTCCCTTCCAAAACAAAAAATATTCATTTCAGGCTGTTATATTAAAAAAAAAAAAATCCCAACATGCCTGTTGGAAGTGTTTCCCACCACTTTTCCTTGCCAGGCTTTGAAACAGCCATGGAAACTCACGGTTGTGGCTGGGATCCCTGCTGTCCTTGAGCCCTGTGGAGTGTGGTGGGCACCAAAAACATGGATAAGGCAGAGGGAGCTGTGCAGGCAGCAGGTTAAGCACTCACCAAACCATGCTGACACTGGGATTTTGGTGCTCCTCCATTCCCACCACTCCCCAAGGCAACTGGACTCACTGGTGCCTCCAGGACTGACTGCAGGGAGGTGATTTCTTATTGTGGGGAAGAGCTGAAGGAATGTGTTCCTAAAGGTTATGGGGTGACAGGTGTAAAACGCTGTGCTCCTGAAAGCTCACTGGGGTGATGTGTGTGTCATAAAGGATGATCTCATTCCCTCCAGGCTGTAATTTTTTTCTCCCCCTCACTCAAGGCTTTGATCCTCCTCCTCCTCTTGCCTGCTGTGAGTGTTACCCAAGGGCAGATCTCCAGGGGCAGTGACTCTTCCCAGCTCCTTCACTTGCAGAGGACACATCACTCATTTTAGGGTTATTGAGCCAAGGCTGAGTCATCCAGAGCTAAGGAGATCCTGGCTTGCAGTGGACAAAAAGTACAGGAATCTCCCCTTTATTTGCAGTCTTTCATTTTATCCTACCAGCTGTGTCATTTTTTCCACCCTGCATGGTGATTTATTCCTTGACCTGTGCTTCAGGCTGCCTTTTCCACCCATGCAGGAAGCATCAGGTGCTGCCTGATGGCTGCACCTTCATAAAACACTGAGCTAGGGCAGCTTCATCCACTGGCAACTGCATGCAAAAGGCAGAAAAAAAAATGCATTTCTAAGCCTACATTTTTATTTATGTATTTATCTAACTGTTTCCACTGAGGAGAAAATTGTGAACACTCAGCAGCTCCCACAGCTTTGAACTGCTCTGAATTATAGGCATTCACATGGCTTCACGTAGGTGTTCTAGAGATTCAGGCATCTTTTGCATAAAAATACCTAAAATTAAATTGAAAGGGCTACAAGCTGATTAGTATTAAAAGCTTGTACCAATTAGTATGGTACAGCTCTTTCTTTCAAACATGAGCTATGCAAGCTAACTCAGAGTGTTTACTACTTTCAATACTGAGATTAAGTCCATTATTTCCAGGGCAACAACCTTGTAACACTGCTGAATTTATCTCTAGGGCAAAGGTCTTTTCCCATCTCACTCATTAACATTTAACTAGGGAGACAATAATACTCTGAAAGACACATTGTACATGGAGAGGGGTTCCATGGCGTGACTTGCAGGAGGAACTCGGAGTTTGCAGAGTGAGAATGGTGTTTGCAGACTGTAAAAGAGCATAACAACCCCTGGGACATTCTTTCAGAAAAGAACTGAGTCCAGTCCTGTGCTTCATGGATGGATTTATTACTCCATACAGTGGAGTCAAAATCAAAGCCTGTTTGCCAGATGGGGTTTGCCTGAGGTCTTTAAATATTATTTTTGAGCCCTGTCTTCTTCAGAGCTCAGCAAAATGTTCATTTCATCACCCTGAGTCATATCAGAACACACTGCCCCCTCTGAATGTGCCTTTGCACAGGGCAATCTTCCTGAACCTGCAGCAAACTGCCTGGGAAACGAGCTCCTCTGTAAACACACCAGAGCAGATGAAAGTGCCTGGATTAGCTCTGGATATGTGGCACATGCTGCCCTTGCTCCCCTCTCCCAGCTGCTGCTACTCCTCTACTGCCTGGCAGCACAGCCACAGATGCTCTGTGCTGTGGGGATCCCCTTTCCTTTCCTTTCCTTTCCTTTCCTTTCCTTTCCTTTCCTTTCCTTTCCTTTCCTTTCCTTTCCTTTCCT
>VZUI01034231.1:0-31665 GCA_013401135.1 Cettia cetti
CATAGGGGCACCTATTGGGTAAGAACCACACTGTGTGTACTGAATGCTTTTATTGGGGATTATAGCTTGTCTGTGTGCTGCTTTAAATATGTTTTTGTAGTCAGATATTGTCAACAACAGCCCTTTAATCTTAACCTGCCACAATCTTATATTAAGAGTGTTATTCCATAAACTGTTGGTGTGAGTTCTTCACGAGTGCTGGTAGCCACTGGCAACAGGGAAAACACCCAAATGAAGAGCAAGAACTGTTGAAGGGTGATAAAGTGGAAAGACCCTCTAAAGAATCTCCCTTATGCTGTTGGGGTGTGTCCCTGAACCAGTCAGTCAAGTCACCCTCCCATTCAGCAGGACTCTTCAGTGAAGTGTCCCCACGATGGGACACTGACAGACTGACTGATCAGGCACAAGCATCTCAGCTTTCCTGGGGTGTTGACAGACAAATCAAGCACTACAGTCCCAGAAAATCTCCCCACACTGAGTCAGGGTCTTCCTTTGACATGTGACATTTATCTTCCCTTACCAAAATATTAAAATTCTTAACCTTTGATTTATATACATTGTTGAACACATCTCTGCCTCTTTCTTTCATAAAATATTATGATTTCTTACTGTTGCCTTTACTTAATGAATTTTTATCTAATGTCATCCTCTCCCTCGACTATGGAATTTTAGCTGTGAAGAGATGCAATGAACACTTCCTAAAATCTACAAATTCAAAACTTTTTTTTCTCTTCTTGGTTGAATTATCTCAAGATTTAGCAAGTTTTCCATTTGCAAGCAGTGAACACATATTTACAAATTATTAGTATGTTTCTTTTTTTGCCTATTTTAAACACAAGTAGGTCAGGATCACTTGTTCCTAGACAATTTTGAACTGACCTGCCAAGTTATTAATGTATCTTGACCTCTCATAATGAGATCCTGAGAAGAGATTTGTTGGTAGAACAAGTCAACTTAGGCATATATCAGTTCCCAATCAATATAGAAAAAATATGCATATTTAACGTGCAGCCAACTTTTGTCTGTACATCTGCATACTTGCATAAAAAACGTAATGAATTACAACAGAGAATTCAATCTTTTCCATTTCTGTTTTCTTTTTCCCCTCAATAAATCATATCCTCTAATCTCAATCATATTCTGTAATGAGTGGTTATTAATTTTTATTATTAATAATTCCACCTATAACCCTGTAAACATAACTCTAAAAAGGGTGTTCTCATTACAAGGTCTAAAATTTCATCTTTCAGTGAAGGCAAATATGTCTCATAATAAAGTCATAACAGCGATGGTTTACCCTATAAAGTCTTGAGTTAAATCCATCATGGACTGCCTGATAGTTCCTGGCAGACTATTAAGGCTATTAAAATGTATTTTGACTAGAATATATTATGGACTACATCATGCTACATCAAATGGATATTTTATATGTATAGAAATAATACAGGCAGCTGCAGAACATAACACCTCAAAAACTTCCTCAGATGCAAAGAACAAGTGATGCAATCTCTCTGTGCTTCATTTCCTCCACTGCAATGATTTTTTTTTTTCCAGTTTGAGTTGTCTGTACAAATGGAAAATCCTCCAGGGCAGAGGCTGTCTCCTGCTTTCCTTATACCCACAAGCACAATGGCCCTTGATTTTCTCTTTATCTAGGCTCTGTAATAATACTAATAATTAACTAATTCACTTGATTCACAATAAGAATGGTTTTGAGCTATAGAACATGGTTTCGGTTTAAATTAGTTTCTTGTACTGAAATAAGCATCAAAACACCTTACTTCTTTCTTATGTGGCAATGTTTGGGATAGTTAGATACCAAGTTTCCAACAAAACTAAGATATGATTTTTTAAATAGATTAATTGCAGGTACGCAATATATTAGGAGTGTTCTAAGGCAACACTAGTTTTTGGGTTTTTTCCAAATAATTTCACAATATTTTAAAAGTTTTTTTAAGAAGAGCTACTATACTTTCCTTGTACTAGTAAGTCATTGCCAACAACTTGTCTACAAATTTTGGGTCCTAAATGTGATTTAACAACTAGGATGCCTTTTCAATATAAAGGGGAAATTTTAAGTCCAAATGTTTTGGGTTTTTTTTCTATTTTCCAGTTTATTAGTCATTATTTCTTTTCATCTAAGATATGCTAAGTAGTGACTTTTCAGAAAAAAGAGCTGGACCCCTGACTTATGACTTGAGAATGATACTCACAAATCTAAGAATTTTTCTTAGATGAAGTGCTAAATTTTAATGGTATAATTATGTATTCCCTTGGCCCGGCACATAGGCCTTCTCAGATGGGTTGAAGCTTAATAAGGTGTTTGTTATTTTATTGCCATTAGCTTCTCCTACTCATAATAAAGGTCTTAAATGTTTCATATTTAAAAAGTATGAAAAATTTGCTCTTGCTGAAAGTTATTTAGCCATATGAATATATATGTCAAAAGCAACAGAACAGTTGCCAGAGTAGGATGGATCAGCATATGGAATTGTTCCACTCTTGGCTCAAAACTACACTGAGAGTTTTCTATTGCAAATGAGTAAAAACATATTTATTTCCTTCAGAACATCTGAATATATCACTTTGTCCAACTGCAAAATTTTAGAAAAGACTTTTGGTTAGATTGTGTCATTAACAGGTTATGAATTCTCACAAGCTTTACTGAATGGGTCAGAGAAAACACAGAACTGTAGCAACAGTTCCAGACACCTGATTGACAGAGCCCTTTCTTGTGCTGCTGATTTCAGGGGTGAAAAGAAATATGCTACACAAATGATACCAGCTGTCTCTGTTTATTCCTACTGAATATTATTAAAGGTAATATAAATATTTCTTTTAATATTACTTTACCAGCAAAGTAGCTGTAATTTCCTTTAGGCAGTGATAAGAATAAGACAGAGTAGATGGGTTCAGAGAACAATATCCCTTTTAAAATATGACCCTCCCCATAGATAATCTGCCTTTGCAGTAGAGATGGAGAAATACACAGTTGTAAAGTCTGAAACATTTTTTACCAGTCACACAGAAGGCTCACCTTCCAAGTATTTTTACAAGGACGTTATCATAGCTAGTCACCTCATTGAAAACTTAATTACTTCACTAGAAATCATTTCTGTTTTGTCCCTTTCTAGATGTATACAGCTTCTGCAACATCTGCATACACAATAATGTGCTTAGAGAGTGCTCATGCATTTTGAGCAAGGCCTGATTAAAACTCATGGAATAATAGATTCCTCTATACAAAAATTCAGTATAAATCCTGGCTTATAAAGTCCTTCTGTGTCAATGTAATAGCTGCTAGTATGGGAAATATCACTGTTGGAGGTGAATCACCAACAGCCTGCAGCATGGATGCAGAGCTCCAATCACTCAAAGAGACAAGTCAAAATGCAGTAAAAAAAAAAAAAAACAAAACAAAACCAAAATGTTTAAAGGGAAAATAAGGCAACATCCATACTTTACAAATGAAATTTTGCTTAAGGATCTGGAGTAATGATTCATAGCATCCTGGCAGGAATCCTCCAGGTGATGCAGCATGCTCCCTGCACATGACTGAGAAAAAGAACTGCTTTAATAGATCTCTGGACTAAGAACCTTAAAATTAAGACTCAGACCTCTGAAAGTTTGGAGGGGGTGAACAAGCACCATGAATTGTTCTGTGCAGGCAATGTTACACTTCCAATCAGATGGCAAAAGACTCTTTATGAGATTTAACATCAACGCATCACACCCAATGAATCCATGAAACCTCACAACAGTATATATGAAATTAGTATGAGAATGTACTTTTCTTGATATTGTCTGGCTTGAAGTCATTTATGAAAAGAGCATTGTCACAGAACAGCAACACTGAGCAAAGTGCTTTGTGCTCTTCTCCTTCGTTGGTGCCTGTGCTCCCTGAGTGCTCTAAGCACTACCGTCAGCAAATTCCAGGCTTAATCTGAAGCCAAATAAAGTTATTACAATCTTTAACATGAACATCTCTGGACACACTCTGTAAATACAGATGGGACCTGTCCCCTTTTAATTAAAGTACTTGAGAGATTTTCCTACTTATCAGGAACATTTTGGATCAGTAGGCAATATTGTCCCTTTCTTTCTCTTTCTTGCTACTACATTTGTAGGCAAAGACCTCTTCTCTTTCTCCCTCTATGTACTGCATAGTTTAATTTTGTATAGTTACCAAGTTTCTAATTAGCATGTGAGTCTGCGCTAAACTAATTTATACATTTTATTAGCTATGTTTTGCAGATATTAAATGGGAACAGTTTTTAAAAAATAAAATATAAGTGCTCTTAGTAGCCAAATTCAACCACAACCTTTCTCAGGTCAATTTTATCTTCTATTTCCCCTCCTCTACATTTATCCTTATACCCCTTTTAACTCTCACTGACCAAATGATTCTATTCTACTCTTCTAAACTACAACCAGCTGCAGGCATTTCAATAAACAATTTTCTGTAAGTTCTTTCTCCTGTGACGTCTGCACCTTTTCTATATAGCTCACAATTTTTCCTACTGAAACAGGTGTGTGACCATTTTGGCTAACAAAAGTGCAGAAGACCTCATTTTGACAGTGTGCTTGCTGTGGGAGATTCACATATTCAGAGAGAGCTCTGCACAAATTCCTACTTCACCCTTACCTGGAAATACCTCCCTGTATAAAACCATTGCTGAACTAAGGCATGGGTGTGTTCAAAATAGCTCTGTAGCAGCAGACTGTACAAGGATAATGTCTCTGTCCGGTGGATATCTGCTCTTTTCCACTGCAGCATAGCTAGAGCAAGCTAAAACAGCAGAGGATACCAGTCTTGGGACACATTTCTATCCCAGATTTTGAACTGGTTTTGATAGTGAGATAGCAGTTCTGGCCATGCTGTATATGAAGACTGAAATATCAACCTGAATTATTTTGTAATATCCTTAGAATACTGCTAAAAGGCAACAGTGTGCCTCTAAAATATATTTTTGACATTATTTCTGGCAACAGCTGAATTTCCACTATAGAAATCTATAGTATTCTTTAAGTAAGAAAGTTAAACCATATTGCTTTTAAGTCCAACAGGTGTTTGCATTTGACTCTCATCCCAGTATTAAACCTTGAGGGACACCCCTTGTGCCAGCCTCCAAAACAACCCTGTGACACTGATTACAACCCTTTTGGGATCTGCCATTCAGCCAGCTCTCGATCCACCTCACTGCCTACTTATCCCATCCATGCTTGCTGAAATTTTCTGTGAGGTTGTTGTGTGATTCACCTTTAGTGAATCCATGCTGATTACTCCTGATAACTTTCTTGCCATTCATGTGGATAGACATGACTTCCAGATTGATTCATCACACTCTTAACTGACTGGAAAAGAATCTGGATTATTTTTCAAATACTGGATAGAAACTGACAGGTGTAAATGATTAATGACTGATGGGAATGACACAAGGATCATTTTTCAGATCTATTATACTATTCTATATTATTTTGTGTAAATTTGAAGGCTGCAACACTGGTGAAAACAGAAGATCAGAACCCAATTTAATATCTTTTTGTTATACTTAATGTTCTGATCACTCCCAAGGGTGTTTTCCCTCTGAAATAGGCACAATATATAACAATAGTTGACTTTACTCATACTTTTCAAATTGCTTTTAAACTGGGTGTTTTCTTGGATTTATTTGAATGTAAAAGTATTTAAGCATATAATTCTGCAGATACAGATTTGCTGGAGGCAGGGGAGGAAGAGATGAACAGGACAGGGATATTGACCTCCCCTGCCAAGAGCAGCTGGTCCAAGCTATTTTGCCATGTCACCATGTGTTACACTCCCATCCTACTGTTGTGAAGGTCACTAGTAATTGGCCAGTAGGCAGACAAACAAATCAAAAAAGTTCATGCTATTACACACTCACATGATTTGCTGAATCAGGAACTTCAGCAAGAAACTCAGCACAACAAGTTTGTGGGAATGTGGGTAGCCAGAAATCAATGAGCCTTGACTATGGGTCATAAATATTTTTGTAGTTAATATAATAGTTCCTTGCAATAAAGAACAGGGCTATAGTATTTTTTACTCTACCATCATGTGCTGCCACCTGCCAGACTTTGTCACATTTATCCTAACCAGCTGGACATTTCAGAAGCTGCTAAACACAGATCTGCTTTTCAAGTTAAGAACTGCTTCCTTTTGCAGGTGCATTGACAGGCCTGTGAAATCTCAGAGGATGCAGAAAAGATTTTTTGCATGTTACTGGTCTTTTTGCAGGTTACTGGTCTTTGAATAAGCACAACACATGCTGTTTCCTCAAGTGTGTTTAAAAGGTCAGTGTCAAGTCAAAAACTGAGTCAGATTCTCTGTTTTTCTATACTGATGCATTCACAGTCTTAAACTCATATGCCTCTGAATCTAGGAAGTTGGAAAACTGTTTTTAGGGATCATTTTTCATTTTATTGTGATTTTTTCTTCCATATGCCTTCTTCCTCTATTCATCAATGAAAGAAGAACCAAAAAATTATAACTACCGAACAGAGAAAAGGATTGTTACATTTCAAGTACACATGGGCCTCTATTTGCAGACATTGATTTGCCTTCTGAGAAAGCTTCATGACAGCTATGAAATAAACTTCCTGTCACTATGCCCTTTTTCACGCTCTTCTTGCCTTTTGCTCTATGTGAAGAAGGAAGAGAAATGGGAAGTCTTGTGCAAGTTTCTTAATGTGCTGAATTCTGATGAGATGGCAACTACGGAGCTTTCCTAATATTATTTCAACACTGTACCACAGCAGGTACACCTTGGAAGGAACCTGAGGATAAGCCCAAGGGCAAGACATACCTCAAAAACCAACAGTTCATGTTGCAGCACCTTGAAGAATCAGTGGCTGTGCATGAGACTAGCCCAAGGCAGGTCAGGTATAACCCTGGAGAGAGTGCACTTTGTAGATAAAGCTTCACTTGGAGCAGGTACAACCCTAAGGGACCTATGGGCCAGAGAAAGGACAGTGGGAGCAGTTCACTGCAATGTCTGGTCCAAAGGGACCAGCAGTTGAGGTTTTAATGGATATACATTTAAATTTTTATAATCCATTATTTGAGTTGCATGATACGAGAATTATTGTTACAGGAGCCACCTGAACCAGTGGGGGACAAGCCTTACTAGAAGTAGTGCAAGTGCAGCAGAAATGCCACCTGTGATGACTTTGGTAAACCATCAAGAACTCTTTAGGCATATAAATAGGTGTAAAGATGTCTACATGATGCCTCTCAGGTGTTCAGATATTATGCATGGGCTTGGTGATCCCCAGATCAGAGTTTTCAGGAAAGAATGTTTTGAGTTGAAGAGTCACAGTCTCAATGAACAGTTTGACGTGCACAGTGACTGAAAAAACCAGCATTTTGTTGCGATTTTGAACCATGAAGAGAATTTTCAACACTATGTGTTTTCTTGTTTTGGTTGGCATTGAGCAAAGACCATAATTTAAAGGCATTCCAGCCAAATTTACCACCAAAACTACTCAATATTCTCCCACTTACCTGAACCTCACTGATGTAAGAAAATTATTGTGTCTCCTTCTAGCACAATGCTCTGGTACTTCTAATACAGTCATTATAATCTCTGTCCCTTGCTCATATCTGAGGTTGACAAACTCACAGCAGGCCAATTCAGAATAGCAGGATAAGATGAAGTGTCTGTTGTTTATCCCTGAAGCTACTGTGATTCTGGGAGAGTTTGCTGACATCTGTGAGGCCAGAGGGAGCCTTTCCCAACCTCAGCTTACCCAGCACCCTGCAGCACATAATAGCCCTCTGCAGTATCCATACTGAAATATGCCTTTTAGGGAGAAAATTACCATTGCAAAGTTTCTGGCAATTCGGAGACCTTTAAATGGAACACCAATGTACACCAGGCTCAATTCCAGTCTTTGAAACATTACTATCTTCCAGGTTGCACAGAGAACTATTGGATTTCTTGCTTGGTGTCATTTATTGGAACAGTGTCTCTTCCTTAGGGAAGCTCATTTTTTACTTTGGCTGAACCTGCTTTATTGTTATAAAATTGTACTTACTTAATGTGTAGCAGGAAAGAGAACCTCTGCTTAGATGATATTAAATAGTGAGAATTAATCCTCAAGGGATTAATTCTAGCAAAAGTCTGTTGTGAAAGATAAAACTTTCGTCTTAGAGGCCATACATAACTCATTCATTACAGAGAGTGAATCTTGGAATGACATATTTTCCTCATACTTGTGACAGAAAAGCAAAGTTTTCTGAACTTCTTCTGATAGCTGGAAAACATTTTATGTGTCTTCAAGAAAAGGCAAAAAATTGAAGCATTAAGAAAGGATTATCTCTTCAACTGCCACTAAATTGCTAGTTCCATTTACTGTCAAGTTCATTAGAAGTCATGAGTCAGACCTACTAATCTGGTTTGTATTGCTTTCCTGGCATAAAACATCTGCAAATCTGCCTAAACTGATACTATTCCATGATTTATTGTTGATTAATTCAATCAGTACTACCAATTTGTGTTAGGGAAAAAGAGAATGATTTTTTCCTCACTGATTAGTGAAAAAAATATGTTATTTGCTTAGCCTTTCATAAATTAAAATGAAAACCAAATGCACAAGATCTCCTTTTGTTTCTATAACCTGAATTTACCTCATTCCACAGACACTTATATAAAAAGAGAATAGCATTAATTTCTGATGAATTCCAGTATCAAGCTTCATTCATGGTGTCTTAATCAGCATAACAAAGCTATCATTTTATGTGATTGTTAATTATTTTCTACTCTCATATTTAAGATTATACTACTCTCTTCTTTGCATATGATTAAAAGAAGAATATAGTTTATTATTTTTCATTCTCCCTTTAAAGCTTTTCATAGGGAGAATGCCAATATTATCACAATTAAAATGAAATGTTCAAGCAGAGCTGCTGCCTTCCACATCTCTGAGTTGAACTGTGTAGAGCTAGTTGCTTTAATTGTACTAATGAATTCAGCCTCCAGTATTCTATGTACATATTCCTTTACTTTAGCAACTATATTAAAGGTTTTCCATCAAAAATCACATTACATTGAAAATTTAATTTGGCTGCATATTCTGAAACATCCATGTTGACTTCCTCAAATATGTGTCTGATTGTATCACACTGTGTACTATTTACAGGAGCATGCACAAAGTGATTAAAATCATAAGGATTTGTAGACTTTTGTTAGAAAAGAAATGTTCTTGGAGGTAAAAGAATCTATTTACCCTTTACATTGAATATTATTGTTATTTTTGTTTTCTTTGCATGCTCCCTACTGGTGTTGCACTAAACACCACTTTGCTGGTAAGGCTCTCAGAATGGCCCAAGGCTGAGGGCAGATTCAGCTTCTGTTAATGTTGACATGATTTGGACTGTGGCTGAGATGAGCTTTTTCTTTTAGAGTTTGATATAACTCATTTTTTACTCAGCCCTACCCTTAAGGTCCAATTCAACTATACACTGAATTCCATCAAAAAGCAGACACTGTCTCCACCTGCGTTGGATTGGACCCTCAAGGGCCTGCTAAGCATGTTTACACCACAGGCAGAGAGGCCATATATTTTTTTTTTGCTTTGAAGAAATAGAGGACTTTAACTTTCAGAATAGGCAGCTAAGACTGATATTCAATACCACCATATTAAAAAATAAAAATGTGAAGTATTGTTCTCTGAGTAAAGTTAGAATCTGCTTGTACTAGGTTTTTTTCAGATAAACTTCTTATATAGATATCTACATTATTTATATTAAAAATAGAACTATTTAATTTGGTTCATTTGTTGAAGGCAAGAAACGGCAAAAGTCTTGCAAAACGTAAATCATGCAAGTTTCTTAGTGCATTTTTTAATGTAGGTATTAAATGCTGATTAATTCAGGGCAAGATGAATTTATTTTTTAGAGTATTATGTATCTAGCTGACACAATGCTACCGAGTGATTTTTTTTGACTTTACATTATTTTATATTATTTGGTATTCCCTGCTGCCTAAAGGCTATAAATAATCTAAAAACAACGGTTTCTAGGAACTATACAACAAGGAACCACAGGGCAACAGAAAATCTTTGAATTAAGGAGAACCCAGTTTAAATGAAAGCATTTTTTTTTTTCTTTGTGGAGTGCACAAATTTCTGCTGTGATGTATGGGAACTAACTACACCAAAATTACTGTAATTTACAGTCTTAAAATAGAATCAAAGAAATGCCTTTTTGCATTTCTTCACAGCTGCGTAGAAGCGTATCCCACCCTCACAGGGCTACCTAATTCTATCCAGATACGACGAGAGATGCAAGCCTTGTGTATTGAGTTAGGTATTTGAAGAAGATATTAAAAGCTTGATCTGTAACAACAGTGGCATTTCTTTTTAATTTTACGTGATTCACAATATAACTTTGTCGCTGTTGGACACGAAATAAAGAGCTTGACTCCAAGGTAATAGTAAGATCAGGAAGGCTTTTATTTACCATTCATGCAGCCTTTTTATAACATGCTGCGCTAGGAAAGCATATGATTGGCCTGCAAAATCAACACCTCTCTCAATTGGTTAAATAGTAAAAAAAAAAACAAAAAACACCTGGGAGAGGGTTGTTAGGAGAAACTTTAGAAATGTTATGGTCATTTACATGGATTTGTCCTTGAAGGAATGAATCTTCTCAAGAGAATCAGCCACTGACAAGCTAAGAACTTTACAGACTCAGAAAATCAGACCCACATAACTTGAACACTTCTCTTAAATAAAAATATATTTATTCAAGAGTGCAAAAGGAAAAAATAATCATGATAGAGCTCTGACTAAAAATTTTAAAAATTTAATGGAAAACTGAAATTTCAATTAATAATCCTGATGTAATATAATATTTATTGTATATTTGTGTACTACTTTTTTCAGTGTGATTGAATATAGTTAATATAATTAAAACATCTTCTCAATTTGTGATATGTGGACTTACATTTAACTGCTTTTCATAAAACAATGTTACACATCTTGTGCCATTTCCCCCATTTGCACCCAGAATTTTGTCTTTTTCACATAAAACTGTGAATTTTTACTTCCATAAGGTCTTGTAAAACAGAGTATTATGCCCACTGTATTAAATGAGGTTTTTTTCCCTTTGATTAATTAAATTCAATAGTTTCTAGAAATTCTCAGTGTCCAGTATAAAAAATGTAGGAACTCATTTTGAAGGGTGTTTATATTGCATTTTATACATTCAAAGCACAATTTCTGTTGACTGCATTTGTACTTTGATAAATCAGACCCTACAGAATCTAGAAAATAAGAAATGTGCAGTTAGTATTGTTCTCTGAGTTTCACTGACTTAAGAACAATCAGAGAATTGTACTCCCTTGCAAGTTCTCTGCTGCCTAGGTCACCCAGTAATTGCTTTATAAGACTCTTCTTGCTTTTTATGCAGAGTTTCAAAGGTGGAAAGTTTACATCCACTCTGTGAATCACAAAAATTAACACAAAACAACTAGAGGCATGTGTAAGTTGTCATCCATTATTAAAATTAGCATGCTAGACAAATGTAACAGATGCATGCTCACTTAATGAGTTTCACAGGTATTTGCTTACAAGGGGAGGCAATCTCTGTTCTAAAGACCACCAAAACCTCTTAGGAATTATGCAGAAATCTAATGAAAATTCTGTGCAAACTGAATAATTTCAGAATTTTAGGAGATTTTTATGGGGAATTGAAGATATTTCATCACTTAAATTTCTCTTTTAAAACAGACTCTCTTTAAAAAGAAAAGGAACCTGTTAGTAGAATGATAACCAAGAGGTTTTGTGTAGGCTCCCTGTTTGGGAGGAGAGAGTTTTTGCTTTTTAATAGAGTGAGATAACATGCATTGCAAATGTCAATCTGATTTTTTTTTTTTTTGTTACACTGTAACCAAGTATAAATACCTAGAGATCTAAATTTTTTTCTGTACCCTAATGACAAGGTATTGCTGATGTGTCCCTTCCATGCTGGAAAGTTGGATGACTCTAGTATTAAATTAGAAGAGATGATTGGCAGTGCACAGGTTCCAAGCACCTTAGCAAACATTTCCAGCTTTCTTGAAGTTTTTAGGAACGACTTGATTACAGCTCCAAGTGGCACCTTATACAGCTTCTGTTATTCCTTGTATTTTTCTTGGGTAGCATGTCTAGAGTAGAGAAAGAGATTTTGAAGACACTATAGCTCTTTTATAAAAGCTACAAGAAAGTGCAAATGAAAACCTAGGACAGTGGCATGAGGCTATATGCATATTGTTTTTAGTTTAATTTAAGTCTTCTCACCAGTCTACATATCCCATTGAAGGAATGAAATCTCAGTATGGAAACTTGGCCTGCTTTCATTGTCAAGTTTAGGCAAAAGAAATACTTCTGTCAGAGCTCTTCTTCATATCTTAAGTAATAATAGAAAATGACAGCTAATATGATAGATTTTCAATATACAACTGGAAAATGATGGTGATTCAGCCACTGAAGACATCTGGGGGCATAATTTGCTGCAAACTTAAACTATCAGGTGGCTCCTAGCTTTTGCTTACACAAAGCAACATCAGGAAAAATAAATAACATTATCATTTTATCTTAATTCTTCTGTTCTATTGAATTTTTTGCACTGAAAATAAAGTATTCTTCATTTCAGATGCTTTTTGTCAGAATGGAATGGCAAACTAGAGTCTAATAAGACTTTGTTACTCTAGGATAGAATATAAATAGGATGTTACTCTTAGTTTCTATTGTTACCATTTTATTGTCAGACTAGGGACATATTATTTGGAGTAGAGTATTGACAAAAGTCAATATCAAACTTTCTGGTCTATAAATGGCTTTTTAATGTAATATCTTAAAATTTAGGATCTTTAGCTTGATTTAAATATTGTGGGGTAATGTGGTATAAACCTTTGATAATAATAGCCACTATCTGCTGAAGTTAAATCTGGTGGAGTAATCTTTTCATGGCTTTTGGGAAGCCACAAAATAGGCTTTCACATCTGAAAAACAGAAAAAATAAAAATACTGCAGGTAAGCTGTAATAAAAATATTGTAAAGCTCTTTCATGAAATAGATGTCTTTACTTGTCAAGGTATTCACAATTAGAGAGAGTCTTCATTTTCAAAGATATCTCCTTTTCAATATTCTGGAATAAGTTAAGATCATTATCTCTTATGCTTTTTTACTCTAATTGGATGAAGAACAAAAATTTTTGTCAATCTTGCTGACACCTGTACTAAATTCCTTTCTGGCTTTGAGTATGCTTTCATATATAATTCAGAATATTAATGATGATTTTTATAGCCTTGCATAATCTGAGATTTGAATTCTAAGAGCTTATTGTCATTCTTCCCACTCTCAGTTACTTAGATGGGAGGTCTGGACTAGCATGCTCTTAAATACTTGTGTAGCTTTAATATGTTGATTATTCTACAATTATCTGATATTAATTGTCTATGTAGTATAGCTATACATACATGTATTTTACATATATAGATACAAATATATATGCATACACACTCCATCTATGTCATTCAAACAAAAGCAACAACAAAAAAAATGCAAAGATAGTGTAGTGGGCTGACCTTGGCTGGATGCCAGGTGCCCACCAAGCCCATCTATCACTCCCCTTCCCACAGGGAGAGGGTAGAGAAAACAAGATGGAAAACATGTCATAGGTTGTGATGAGGCAGTTTACTATGGAAAACAAGTAAAAGTTAAAACATGCATAAGCAAGGGGGAAAGAAAGTTTAATCTGTACCTCCCACCAGTGAGGGATGTTCAGCCATCTCCCAGAAAGCAGGGACAGCACACACACTGGTTGCTATGGAAGGCAAACATTGTAAAACAGCAAATGCTGCCCCCAGTTTTTCCTCCTTTCCCTAACTTTTATATTTGAGCTGATGTCATATCGTGTGGAATACCCTTTTGGTTATCCCAGGATCAGCTGGCCTGGTTGTGTGCCCTCCCAGGATCTGGCCCAGCCCCAGCCCCTTGATGGGGGAGGAATGTTGGAGAGACAGCACTGGTGCTGTGCCAGTGCTGCTCAGAAGCGCCCAAAACACCAGTGTGTTACCAGCACCTTTCCAGCTTGTCCCCTAATATTCACTGCTAAGGCCTTACAGAGACAGCCTTGTCACCTAAAGGTTAGATTGCATCATCAGTCTTTGGGCCATGCACTACAGGCCAGGTGTTCAATGGTTTGTTTTGTTTTTTTCCTGTAGTCCCACTACTGCTCTGTTAGAATAATAATAATTTAAAATAAATCTTATAAGGGTAAGTTTATGTTCCTATATTTATCAGCCCTATCTACATATATTCTACCTGTTTCTCTGTGTTCTCTGTACTCATTATGATGAATGCCTTATGCAAATCAAGAATTTCTAATCTCTCTATTTCACCCAGAAAGAGCAAAGTAGCGCTTCAGAATTCTCATAATCAGTCATTTCAAAACTCATAAATGGGCACATTTCTATTTTTGCACAAAACATACTTAGCTTTCTGGAATTTACCCACCCAGAATATGTTCCTGAGGCTAAGCACTATCTATACAGGATCCAGGCTGATCCCCCTGACTTTTGCACAGCTAACCTAAATACTCACAGTGCTTTTAATATCTTTGTAAAAGAAAGGTTCTGGGGAAATTCTCATTTTCATTCCTTTATTATGAATTAATAGAAGATTTTCCACTAAATATTACCCCACCCAGTCAGGATGCAACCTCTTGAACTTTCTGCGCTACATCTGCTGCAACTCCACAATTAATAAGACACCACAGTAGTGAGGCGGTGTGAGAATACTGGTGCTGGCTGATCCCAAAATGCTGGCAGAGCTGTGCTACTGAGCACACAGGTGCCCTGGCAGCGAGCATAGATCTGTGCAGAGTAGAGGAGGATGTTTTGTGCATGAGATTGGAGATCCATATGGTGTGGGAGCTAACAGGAGATTCTGTGAATGATGATGGGGCTATCATTGAATGGACACTGGGGGTGGTTAAGCTGGACAGATGCAGAAGCTGAAGCTCAGAAGAAAGGTGGTACAGAAAAGAGGATGCTCCCTATAAAAAAAGCAGGAATGAGTAGTACTAGCCACTCTGTTGGAAAAAATCCACAAGAAGAAGAACAAAACATCATCCACTGCCAAGAGGTGGCTTACATCTATTGTTTGAATGGCTCAGTACTGTGGATTCAGCAACCAGGAAGGGAGCAGGAGCAACATCCACCGATGGACAGCTGCGTGTGCTCATGGAGCTGCGATTGCCTTCTCTGCCCTAGGGATGTGCCCCAACAAAAGCCTTTTCTCCCATTCATTTTTACAGTGCTTAGAACAAATGTGGATAAGGATAGTTTTGCTACTGGTAGGAACTGAAGTTAAGACTATTTCACTGCATCATTTACATGCCAGCTTTTACCCACATTTTTTTCTTTTCAATTATTTCTGTGTAAACATTAGAATTATCTTAATGCACTCCATATGAAGTAATTGCCCTTTCCAAACTCTTCTGAGAAAAGTCAGAACTGGTCTAATAAGATCCTAGAATCCTGTCTTAGAGTCGTGCCAACAGCTAAATCTGGTGTGATTTTTTATTTAAATACCCCTCAGTGCATTTCTAGAATTAATGATGTCCTTTTAACAATATAGATTGCTGTTAGATGTAACTGTACCCCTACTTAATACAGAGCTGCTTGAGCAAGCAAGCACCCCATTAATGGAGCACACACACTGCTGTCATAAGTGGAATGGAGTGTGTTTTATTTGAGAGAGAAATTTGAGTAATGCTGACTGGCCTACATTTCTGCATAGAAAATAGTAAAAAGGATACTGTAGTAATTTGTCTAAGGGCTACATAAACTTAATTAGAAATTTTTAGCCCCACAAGGGCCCAAAACTCTATCTGGAAACAGTTATTTAATTATTAATTTCTACCCCCCAAAAAGGGAAAGAAAAAAACCCATGTAATTTTGTAAAAGCTTTCATATCTATGGAAAAAAGATGACTGTAAATTTATGAATTACTGGTCTGTGATTACTTCACCACATCTTTTAAAGTTAAACTCAGCCTCTAAGTAACGTTGAATTTATGAACGTGAGTTTGAAACAATGAATGTGTTTTACTGTGAGGCTGAGTTTTACTTTCTGAATCATGTGTACTATAAACAATACTTAATTTAAGAAGGGAAAGTTTTTTTCACTTAAATCCCTGTAGAAGCTGTTTTTTTTTCCTTTTGAGCAATAACAAATTTGATATGTAATAATGGCTATCCATAAATTCCTGAATTTTGTCTTAATTAGAATTGTTTCTTACAGGTGTCAAAATAACCATGATTAGTTTTCTTTTTTTTTTCCAAATTCTCTTTTGTGATGCAGACTGAACTGAGAAACTGGGGGAAAAAAAGTGCTTTTCTAAACCTTTTCTATTATTTGCCAACAGCAAAGAGGTTGTTTTTTTTCTGGTGATATTAAAAAATAATAGAGAAAAGCATGTTATTTGATACTGAGTGCTGTCAGGTAAAATTGAGTAGCAGCTGCCAGATTCATGTCTTCTAATAGTTAGTAATCATATAGTCTAATTCAGCCATTAGAGTTAAAAATGCAGGTAGCAATAATATTTGCCTTGGTGTAATACTTCTATGAATGCATTGTCAGCATTTAATATAAGACACTGTTAAATCATTCCCTATCATCAGCCTATTTCCCCCTTCCTTCTTTCTTTTCCTTCCAGGGTATTTACTGTAATGACAGAAGTAAAAGGTAAAATGTGTCTCCATTTCACTCTCTGGAATAATCCCAGGGCAATTTGATTATGTTTTAACTCAGGGAGTTTGTCTCCAAATTCTCAGTTGAAATTTGACCTCAGGCTTAATGGGGCTCACATAACTGTGGGAACAATGACCATAGGAGATAAACAGTTTTTAATTATACTGTTCACAGTGCTGGTACTATTAGGACACCATCCTTAGATTGCAGTTCTTCAAATGGTTTTGTTAAATGCTACATTTTTCATAGGTCATGCCATCCAAATGAGGAGTAAAAGGAATTTTCTTGGTCAACATTTTACTGACGAAACACTAGAAGTCAGTCAGATCTGAGGGGGTGTATTGTAGTTATTTCACCTTGATGTTGGCATTATGCCTGGGGTACAACTTGCTACATAATTAAGTGTTCTTTTATTATTACTTTCTCCTTCATCATCATCATCTTCTCTGTCATTTTCATAACCATCAATTATGGCTTGCAGAAGTTAGTTAACACTTTTGTAAAAACCAGTGTCCTTAAAGTGATCTTTCTTTCCTATCATTACATGTACTGCTTTCCATTTGAACTGACTGAATTTAGAAAGGATTAGATATGCTTGCAGTTTGTGTATAATAGCAACACCTCAAAGTTTGTTGAAATCTCTTACTGACATTTTTCTTTGTGCTTCTGGTCCAGTTGCTTACTGAATTTAAAGTGCTGGATTACACATGCTTGCATCACAACACATTTGAAATTGCTGTGTGTATTTTGAGAGGTTTTTGGAGTAAGCTACTTTCTTCCAAATAGACTTTTTCCTTCCCTGAAGACCTTTAAGTTTTCTTCTCAGAGATAATCCCAAGAAGAGCCAGGTTACAAGTTCACTGGTAGCCAGAACAATGCCAGGGCACAGGTGTAAGACTGGGAACTGGATTGTCTTGTAGGTATTTACTATGATTTTAGCACTTTAAATAATAGCTCCACACAAGAGTCAGGTATTGAAAGGTCAGGTAATTTTCCCAATTCGTGACTTAAATGCTGGCACTTTCAGAGGTTAAGATACCTCTTTAAGCAGGCTACACATCCAGGAATACTTCAGTTTGCCATTAAAGCTATAGCCCTTTTCAAGAAGAAACCAAAAGTCTGGTAAAGTTTTTTTCTACCCTTTCAGACATGGAAACTGGTTACTGATTAACTTGCAATTTAGTGATATCAACAGTACATCATATAATGATATGCTCTAAAATGTTAAGAGTCTAACTATCCTCCATAAACAGAATTGTCTATTTTCTGCTCCTACACCCATATATTTTAAGGAAGGCTGAGTTATTCTGAATTACATACTTACTCTGGGAGTAGCTCTATTCAAGCCAAAAGAGCACCTTGTTGTGCTCTGTAAATTGCAACATGGACCAGAACACATCCTTCTCTTCCCACCTCTTACTAAAGCTGCAAAAGAATTGATCATGGAAAGACCTTCAACTTGAAGAATTTTACAGATAATTTGGAAAATTACATGTTCACAGATGTGCTGCAACCTTCATCTCTTAATAAATGATCCTAAAAGGTTTATACAAATTAAAAATTGCTAAATTCTTCTTTTTCTCTTTCCTCTTCTCAACAGTGAATTCACAATGCCAATGCTCAGTTTGAAAATAGAGGAATGATTAGTGCTACTAGCAACAAGAATAATAAGAATAAGATATTGAATAGAGCATAGTCGGGGGTTTTTTGTGTGCAGCACCTCTTATAAACCAACCATAAAACAGAGCTCTTATTACTGTGGCAACTCTTTTAAGAAAAATGTTCCCCTGCTGAATTTGTCTTTTGGCTTTAAACATATTCAGCAGAATTCACCAGAAGCCACAACCATGCTTTCTGCTTCCAGAAAATAATGCACTGAAGTGTTCTCATGGTCTTGGCAATCAATTAGAAGAACCCATTCTCAAGGAATATATATATTTATATATAAAAGCTAACACGTTGCTCCTTTACTGCTCCTTTAGAAAAGTGTTTCATTGGTTACACTCTGTTTCAGATACTGACAGGCTGCATTTTCTTTTTTTCAGTGGATCCACTTTTTTATATACTTCACTTGTGCATGGCTCTCAAGAAGAGTGCCATTTTAAAAGAGCATTTTTTCAAATAAGAACTTGGGTCATTAAATTTTGCAGAGAATTCCACACCACAGAATTTGAGTATAATGAAAACCACTTGACTGCAGACATTTGGTGGCAATATTCATAGCTAGAGATGGACAGCAAATTAGGCCTGCTGTGTTACATGCATTGTCCTGCTAGAGTGAGGCACATTAACTGAATTCAACTCTGCAGTCAATAGATGTCTTTCCTCCTCTTAAATGTATAACTCACTGATGGGCAACAGAGAAGGCAGAAAGCAGAAGGGCAAATGGAAAAAGAGTCTAATAATTATGCACAATACATTTTAAATGCTTATTATCTACGAGCATTTGCTCATTCTGACTTTTAGATCTCAACAACTGGTTTGGTAGTAAAAATAAGGTTTCAAGTTATACTTAAAAGATATATTGGTGTATTGATTATGATGTTCAGAAAAATGTAAGTAGTTATATGTATCTAAAAAACATTGCCATTAACAGGAGAACTAAAAACCTATGTTAGAATAATACTAAAGCAACAAAATATTTCATTAAATGGCTGAAGATTATAATTTGCTTTTTATAACTGACTTAGAGAAGATAACCAAAATTCAGACTTTTCTTGTTCAATTACATTTAATAACAAATGCAATTACATCTCGGAAGTTTCTAACAGAATATCTCAGTCGTATATTTTCAAAGTATTTATGTGCTTATAAATTTGTTAAGTTTTAGTAAATTTTTGTGTCAAAGGAAACCTCACATTTCTTATATCAAAATGGCAGCCATTCTCTCTTTCAAAAGTTCTTTCTCTAAGAATACACAGTTTTTTATTTCTTATTGCTGTTACTTAAGAAGTTTCAAACCAGTTTCACAAATTCTCAGATGGTGACTTGGACAATATCTTTCTATATTTATTACTGGACATATCTGCCAGCAGACAAAAAGAAATAGCAATCAGAGACAGAGATAGGAAGCTCAGACACAAGAGAGAGTTTTTAAGACCTCTCTGCAAAAATCCATTGTGAAGTTTATACCAGCTTCTATCTTAAGTGTATTATCCTACTAGTGGTTCTTTCACACTCCATTTACCCATCCCTCTTGCAGTTATGTACCTTGAAAAGCAGAGTGCAAACCCACTGGGGCACAGGGCTACCCTGTCAATTTGTGTTCTGCCACAGTATTGGAAGCCATGCCTGGCGGGGACTTTGAGGTACTCCAGCGGTGGCTGTCAGCAATTTTGAAATAAATAAATAACACTTTAAGGATTATTTGGTTATAACATTACAGACAGAAATTGTGTTATGCTGTACTTTTGAGGTCAGTTTGACCTCATAACAGTTCTTCTAAAACAGCTTTCCTCTTTCCTCAGTGTATTTTTCTCTATCAATATATTTCCTGCAGCAAAACCCACATAAAAGTATATATGAATATATGAAATCAATAAAGTACTCATTTCATACATTTGGTTGTTTTTCAGTGAACAAATAAACAAGAAAAAAATTTCAAGCCTGGGTACTTGTCCTATATAACTAGATTTAAAGGTGATGGAAGTTGTGTAACATATCCAGGATGAAAAATATACATCTTAAAATCCAGTACAGGCATACTTTTAAAAGAGAAATATTTTCCACTTATCAGATTCTGGATGGATGTTTAGAGCAACAGAGCAATATCTTTATTAAAAAGCAATATCTTTATTAGTCTAATTTCTTTAATGAGTGGCATTTTACAGCATTTAATTATTTAAGTAGTGAAGGATCCTTTCACCATTCACTTTACAGAATGGATGGTTGTCTCAGAAAGAATTAGGGAGAGGGGAATCTATGTGGATTGGTCAATATATTATAGAAATTGAGTAAAACATGATTGTCATTTAGCAGAAATTCTAAAATGTTGTTTGGTGACATAAAGGCCATCAAATTAAAGTTATCACATAATTTGAGATATTAAGTATAAGCTGAAACCTATTTTGTTAGCATGTCTTTAGGAAAGGTAGCTTATTCAGGACACACAGTCATTTGCACTGTCACTTTGGTTCTTGAAGGCTTTTCAGCTCTTTTCTACAGATGTGAATATGCTGCAATTCAACATGCACTGGGAACATCATGGTGTTCCATCAACAGGTGGGTGAGGGTGATTCAAGATGTATTCCTAAAATATAAGGTTTTGTTAGTCCCTCTTTCATCTCAGTTTCATCTCTTGTGTGATGTAGACACTTTGACTTCTAGTATTAATATAAAACCCACCTCATAAATATACTTGAAGTACAGGTCTGTCAAAGGAATCTATTGCTTCACCTCTCACAGTATGAGCTATAAATAGTATAGAATTTCAGCACATAAGACACAACGTTGGATAAAGACTGTTAATATTGACCTTAAATCTTATTGTTTGGTTCAGCTTTCTTAAGGCATGTTTTTCATGTTCATGTTGTTGCTATTACTCTAGTGATTTAACTACAGTTGTAGAAATAAATATACTTATAAGCTGCAACCACTGCTTCCAGCTTAGCACAGAAGTGTCATTTTTCTTTGGAAGACAAAGTATGGTTGGTTATCTTCTGTTGAGGTGTTAGAGACATTTATAATGAATGAAGGCACATGTATGTCCTCAGTCTGTCTTCCAAAGTCATAGTGGGGCTTTCAAGCACATGATGTACTGAGATAATTTGCTCTATATTAGGTTTTATTGGCTTGAAAGCAGGGCAAAGCACTTGATGGCGGGATCAGCACAGAGTGCTAACAGTGATTATGTGACTGAACCAATGATTTCATGAGCAAAATGTGAGCAATTTTTTCTTATCTTGATGTCTCACTGCTCCACAACAGGAAAACTAAGTTGAGTTTAAATCCCATCCATGTTCACAACACTATGGACTTCCTCCAGGATGATTACTTCCCGCTGACTATGATGAATTACTTCAGAGTATTCAGAAATTAAATTAGGTACATCCCAGGCTCAGAAATTAGCTTCTTCTATATCACACTCAAGTTACACAAATTTGCTTGATTAATAGTCAGACTCAATGACGTTGGTGCTCTTTTCCAACCTATATGATTCTATGGTTTATAAAAAAGGTGTTTTTTAAGGTCAAACTAAAAAGTATTCAGTTTTCCTTCTTACTTAAAATCAGCCAGACTGCTGCAGCACCAGAGCATCCTAAAACACCCAGCTGTGATCTAAAACACTCGCAAGTGCAAAGAAAGCAAGAAAGAACAATTCCTACTATGGTTTATGGTTTAAACCAACACTGACAAGGGAAGTACTCTATCCCCTTTCGTTCTTACCCCTTTTATCAGTGAGGGATTGAAATAGCAGAAATAGGCCTAGACCAAGAACAGCAATCCAGCTCTATCAGCATGATGTCTGCACAGATATATTACCCTGGATGGACTGCCCCACAAATGTCAATGAATTGATTGTGGACACTTGCACCAGTGACCCTGTGCTCTATGCACGTACCAGCAGACTGAGCAGCATAGGGGGCAATCCACTGTCAGAACAATCTTTTACTGTTCCTGCCTCAGGTCGAGTCTCTCAAACAATTCATAGACACAGCGACAGACTAAAAGCTAGCTTCAGAGACAGAAAATGGCCTCTCATGCTGTTTATTTTGCTATTATAGGCATATTTGCAGAAGCCTGTTTAATAATATACTGAGTACTTATGAGAACAAAATGGGAAGGATTCCCTCATTTACTAATTCTGGGAATACATCTTTAGCCATAAAACTGGACAAACCAATTTTGTTCCCCATGGCTCTTATCTATTAATGTCATCTCTCCAAAAAAGGAGAGTTCTGTTTGAATACCAACAGTTAGATATTGCTGTAGTTGCAAATTCTTTCCTGTTAGGTTATCGAAACTATCATTTTAGAAGTCCTTTGAAGGAACTCATGTTGTTAAGTTATACCAAGAAAATAACCTTACTGGCAGCAGTGTTGTCCAGGCTTGACATTGGATGTGAAACCAAAACAGGTCAGGAACTCAAGTCACTGGTCAAAAGAAAATTCAATTCAACCACTTTGACGCAGTGGTGGGTCTAGAGGTTGATCTTCTCTTGAAACCTTTCAACCTGTGCATTTTAATGCCTCATGCATTGTGGGGAGTTGGCGGAGCCCCAGTGGCTCTGCCTTGGAGGGAGAATTGCGCAACCTCTCCCAGACCCCTAAGATAACAAAGCAAGCTCTCTGGTCATGGCGACTCTTCAGAAGACCCACAAGCCCCCTCGGGATTTTATGTAGATCTG
Source organism: Cettia cetti (assembly GCA_013401135.1). Classification (NCBI taxonomy): domain Eukaryota; kingdom Metazoa; phylum Chordata; class Aves; order Passeriformes; family Sylviidae; genus Cettia; species Cettia cetti. Next base: position 23,110 of record VZUI01034231.1, read on the forward strand.
TTGTAAACGATTGGCTTTGTACCCTTTCCCTCTCCCACCTGGTTTCCTATAAAACCCCCAAAAACCCCCTGATCGCAAGGGCCTCTCGTCCTCGGCTCCTTCGCAGATGCCTTTGCAATAAAGATGCTCATGCAGAACTGCCAAACGAGACCCTCTCTCTCTCTCTCATCCCGGACCAGCCAAAAGAGAAGCAGATCTCGCTGGGGCAGGAGCTGAGAATCACTGAGCTGAAATCACAAGAGCTGATCACTGCTCTGCCCTCCTGCTGAGACGCTCTCCCCAGCTGAGGGAGTGCTTTGAGCCCCTAACGAGTTGTCTCCGAGGAGATACTTTTTGGGGTGGCTCTAGCCTCCTGGGGTCTGGAGCTACAGACCCCTCCTACCACCTGGAACAATGCATGCGGTCAGACTGACTGGAGAATGAAGAAACTCTGACCTTTCTTATGAAGTGAACCACAGAGAGTTCAAGATCTAGCAAATGGCACAAGAATTATTCAAAGTCTTGATATTTTCCCTTTTCTTCCAACTTCCCTGAATCCTGGGTAAAGTAGTAATGAATTACAACCCTTTATCTCTCTACCTGAGGACTTGTCCTTGATAATTCTCAGAAATAGGAAAGCTCCTATGGAACTTTTCCCTCTGGTTTCATCCCAAAGTTTATTTGTGACTAACCCATTTTAACAACCCCTTTGTTAAAAAGTATTATTTTTTACTACAAAGGAAGAAAGGTTGAAAAGATATTAATACCTTCTCAGAGAGATCTACCTAAACTTGTAGGACTATTAAATGAAACAGGGAACTCAAAGACTTTAGTTTATGCCTTTATTTGTGAAATTAAAGTAAATTTTTGGGAATAGGTTTGCAACTCATGACAAGACATCTGTTTTTCACAGTGGAAATCTGTTTAACTGATAGAAGTCATTGCCTTAATACGTTACTGAGTTCAAGAGCTTGGTAAGCTTTAAAACAACTAACCATTTACATGGATTATGGGAACACCCACTGTTATATTAGACAGAAAAAAAAAGATTCTGTTCAAAATGGTAATAAGTCTTCATGTTTTTATACTGAAACATATCATTAACTGTCAAGCAGTAAGAAACAATTTACATACAGACCAATTATTTTAAAAGAAATGTCCATATATCTAGGATTTTGGTTTGTTGATGAATAAAATACTCTAAAAAAACTAGAGAACCCCAAAGTATTTCTGCAACAAGACAAAAATAAAAAACAGCTGAATGTTTGGTGAAGTGAGAAGAAAATGTGATGTGTATCAAACAGAACCTCCAGCTTTATTTGCAGTAATATTTAAAATTAAATTGATCGCTTAAGAATATTTAAAATAAAAATAGTATTAATTATATATAGATACAGAAGCATCATCTCCTGGGACCTGTCTCTGAAGCTGACTGCTGAGGGCAGATTGCTGGGTTTCTTCCTGAGACCAAAGCTGGCTGTTGTCACATGTGACCCTCCAGTGGCACACGGGGTCTCCAGGGCTCAGGTATGTACAAAACAAGCCAGGAGGTAGCTGAGGGATGAATAGTGGGATCAGTCCTGACTACCTGCAGAAGCTACTGTTGCACAGCACGTGATGCTTTATGTCATTGGATATTGGGCACCTTAAGCAGATCAGTGGGACATATCCTAAACATCCTTATTCATCTATATCACTTATAAAACTTAGGATTACTTTAGAAAACATAGAAAGAGATTTGCAGATATCCACAGTGCTATTGCATGGCAGTGAACTTACACATTCACTTTAATGTCAGATGTTTACTGTACTCACTGCTAAGTTACTTACTTCAGCAGTAGTCTGGTTTTGTGTAAATAAGGTATCTTCCACCACCATCATGCATTCACCACAGTTTTTTCTGCATGAGAAGGCTCTGATGTGAAACATTTCTTAAATGCAATTATAGGATCTTTGTTTATGGGTCATGGAACAATAATTGAGTCTTCAGTCAGATCAGTTGATATGAGTTTTAGAGAAGATATTCTGCCTGATTATGGTCTGACTGGTCACCTGTAACCTGTGTCCACCAGCATGTGGCTGTCTCCTGATTCCTCAGTTCTCTATACTTGCCTTGGAAGACCAGAGTACAAGCTCAGGACCAGGGTTTAGACATTTGAGCATAATAATTGCCTTTAAGAACCCAGAGCTCAGTCAGGGATAGCATTGTATTCCTTGTATTCACGGACTAAAAATAATCTAAATTTTAAATAATTTCTTCAGCCATGCACGTGTTTTTTTAAAAATTCTTATTTTAACTTTTTTTTTTCTATTCTCTTTGATCATCTCAAAAATTGTGTGATTCACAAGATAGATATTTATTATTGATCATTTGTCAAATGCATTGGAGCAAACAAGGCACACCATTATTAGCACAACTATTATGATGATTAAAATGTATAGAGCCATTTTTAGAAGTTCTTTCATAGCAGTTCCATCATAGAAGTTCTCCATAGGAACATAAACCTGCAAATGAGCAAGCTTGCTCTTCTTGCATCTCTCTATTCACATTTAATCATAATAATTAAATAAATTTTATTGCATTGTGGGATTATTTATTATTATCATTTGTAGTAGTAGTAGTACTATCAGGAAAAGAAAATTCTACACTGTTTGCTTAAACATATTTTTAGAGGAATTACATTGAGCTTTAAAATGTTGTAAAATTCATTTCCATCATTAAACTGTTTCTCAAGATGCAGTTCAATTTTCTTTAAAAGGTGAACAAGCCAAGCTCATTAGCATTTTGATGAAATTAAGAGGAAAGGTCTAAGGACCTGATCGTATTCTAATGTAAAATAGCAGTTTAATGGAGGAAAAAAGTGTTAGAAGAAAAATTAGTACAGATTCAGAGACTCAAAAGTTGCACTGGAGAGGATCTATGCTTCATTGTGCATGATGTTCCAAATACCTTTTTGATAAACTGTTTTATAATTGGGTTTAAGACCAGGAGCCAGAACAATTAAATAAAACCAACAAAACTAAACAAATAACAGCCCAAATCCCCACAGTTATTATGTATCACTTAATTTCACTTTTGAGATAAAGTGCTTGAAATACATTTTTTAAAATCAAAACTGCTTCAAATAGACTCCAGCAATGGTTACATGCATAGTCAAAATCAAACATTCAGGAAATCACATTATGAGAATGCTTTCATTTCATTACATTCAAAGATAAACAGTCCACCTATGTTTTATTTGTTTGTTTGTTTAATTTTATACATGGTTTAATTTCACAGATGAACTAAGAAGTGAAACAAAACATTGCACTTTCATTTTTAGATATTTTCTAGAATTTTTCTTTTCCCAAACAGGAGACAGGAGGAAAATTCAAGGTTTGTATGGCCAAAATGTGTAAATTATTTCTTTCACCACAAAGGTAATTTTCAGCCCACTGTTTTAGAAATTTGTCAGAGATGCTCAGAAGCAGGCAATACTTTCCTTACCTTTTGGAAATCATGCCTGATCTGCTCACGATTGTAGCCTGAGTTGGCTTGTTTCACATTTCCAAATACTGTTCTCTCTTCTAACTCAGCTTAAATTCAATATTAACTTCAGGCAACTCAAAGATCCATTTGTTTTAGAAAATAGTCATTGTAAAATATTTGTTCAGACACAGTGCTGAGCCCTCAGGGTTCAAACAGAGCTGAAGACAATGCCAGAAATACAGACAACATTAGTAACTCACTCTGCTGTGTTAGAGAAACACCCAAATATATATGAATTGTTACTATGGAGATCTATTCTAAAAGGCTTGACTGGTCTGATATAGTTTAAGCCTTCCTTTATTCTCATTAAAGGCAACAGAAACTTTGGAATCAACTCTTTTCAAAGTGGTATTTTAGAAATCCCTCTTTTGAAACGGAAATCTAAATGTATATGCCAGCTGACTTCTCTTAGCTGACAAAAAGGTGTGGTTCTGAAGAGGGCTAAATTTCTTGAACAGTTGGCTTCAGACTCAAAGCTTTTTTTTTTTTTTTTCCCCTCTCCTGCACTAAGCCATTGTTTGGGCTCTTAAATGGCAACTGCTAAAGAGCACTGTCAGACTGGGGAGACCAAAGTTCTGATTTATTTCAGCCTGCTCCCTTTAACTGTGGCACTTGTCTGGAAACATTTTTCAAAACATTCTCCTTCCAAGTTTTCTTTTTATTCTTTTAAGCAGAGGCTGCCATTGTTCATATTCAAAGAAATCTGACTTGATTGAAGATTTATATGTTGATATGAAGACAACCTTATATGTTCTGCAGTAATTTTAAACATAGCTAACAAACCAATCTGGACACAGTTGACTCAGGTTCCTCTACGAAAAAAAAATAATTTGCAAGATTTACTTGGTTGCAAATTTGTATGTACAAGATAATGTTTAGAATAGAAATAGGAAAAAAATGATCATTCTTTCAGGATATCAAAAGCAAAATCCACAGAATGAAATCAAAAGAAGAAAAAAACCTTCCAAAAGTGTGTCATGAAATGTTACAAATAGGGAATTGTAAGGAAAAGCTAACAGATAGAAATCTAGTATGAATCAATTCTCCTTTCCAGTCATATTCAACCTTCATAAGATAGTTTTAATAGGCTCATACCTTTCTGCCAATTTCAGAAAAGACTTCTACTGATCAATAGCATTTGTTTCAAAGAAGAGAGCAAAGTGAGGGGGAGATGCTGTAATTGGAGGCACACTTTTTCTCAGAAGATGGCTGAATAATGCTATAAAACTGTGTGAAACACAGAGGCACTATACCAGATAATCATCACTGCTGTCTGTCACTCATGAACCTTTCATTTCCAATCTACTGCTTTGCTTATTTTCCTATTTAGTGCCTTAAAGAACACAGCCTAGTTCCTACTGTTTAGAACAATGTATTTTCTTGATTTTTGGATAGCAAACTTTGTATGGAATTTGCCTCAGAAGAAATTTTTGCAGTACTGAGATATGGAGACAGGACCCTGGACACAGTACACTACAGAGCATACTCCCTACTGTGAGAAGCCTTTTTGTCTCAAATCCAGACAACAGACTGAGACACTGTGAGTCCTACTTTTATGTCTGGTTTTCAGAAATGAGCTTATATTGCTTCTGCTTCTGCTGCTCCAGTCCTCAGGATCTCTGTTTACATGGAAAACCCTGCGCCATTAAAACATTTTTTCTTGACATCTTTTCTTAAAGATTTTCCTCTAAAACCTTTGTTGTTATTTATTTCTCAGATCATGGTTCAAAAACTTTGTGGTCTAAATAGAGAGCTTCATTTGTTACTCTCCAGCCAGTTCCCATGGTTTTCAGCATTGAGTTTTCTTTTTTTCATCATCCAATATTTCCTTTTGTTTCTCTTCCCAGCCCAAAATTGCACCATTACTCATTGTTAGCTCATTGAATTCCCAGCTGTACCTGTAAATAGAAGAGGGCAGGGAGTGTTCCCTGGCAGAGAGGTGACTGTTCCGTGTCATTAAAATCCTTTATATCCAGAACAAGGTGGCCATACCTGGGCTCTTTATTAAAAGTGATTGCTGGGCTAGGAGACTGGGGCAGTCCTTGTTGAAACCAAGCCAAAATGAGCTAAGGACCTCCACCTCCATGAATGATCATGTTCTGGGGCCCAGGCCAGGACATTGTTTAGATTATAGCCTCCTGTTCTCATGAGAATGCCCGTGGGACTTGGGTATGGGGGGTTTATAGTTGTTGTGTTTTCATGGTTGTTTCCTCTTTTTTTTTCTTTTTTTTTTTTTTTTTTTTTTTTTTTTTTAATGATAATTTGTTTCGTTTCTGTTATCTGTTTATTAATCAGTTCAGGAAAAGTGAAATACTCCCCGTGACCCAGCCACCACTCTTTGGCCTTCCTGGGAAACTGATGGTGCTGCCACCACTGCTGATTCAGGGATTATAGCTAAAGAAGAAGAAAAGCACGGATCAAAAAAAAGTTTCAAAATCCTTAAACTGGGATGTTTTTTACATCCAGGACTAGAATTTAATCACAGGTTTTCTGTAGTGGGTTGTGCAACCCCTGGGCAAAATTCTTGTGTGTGTATGAGATTTTGCACTGCCTACAGACTGCAAAGCAGGCAGCAAAGACATATGCTGCATCCAGGGCTGGCCAGCCACAATCTATCTCTGTCTACAAACAACCTAGCAGACATTGATTTTGAGATCACATACCCTGATTTTTAAAGATTGCACCAATCATATAATTGTTTGGGTTGGAAGGAACTTTAAGATCATCTAGTTCCAACCCCCTGCTGTGGGCAGAGGCACTCTCCACTACACCAGGTTGCTCAAAGCCCCATCCAGTGGCCTTTAACTCTTCCAGGGATGAGGCATCCACAGATTCTCTAAAACTTCTCTAGGCAAACTGAGTTGCCCAGTTTGATCTAAAGAGATTAATGTTTCTCCTAAACTGAAGTTAGTTCACATGCTGCCTACCTTAGAGTCAAAGGAGCCCAGATTTGCCTTCAGTTGCTCATGTTGTCATGCACCTTCAAGCAGTGAATCCAGGATGCCCCCAACCAGTACCTGGCTCTGAGAAGTCCAAGTTCATGGCATGTGTTCATGGCATGTTCCAATGTTTGGAAGTGCCTTGGATTAAAAACCTGTAAAATTTTGATACTTAGTAATTACCAGGCAGAATCTGCTGAAATGTTAAATAAAAAGACATGGTTGAACTATATAACACTTTGAGGGACATTGAGTATTTGAGTACATCTCACTCATACAGGTTTGTACTGAATTTTTGAAGCTTTCCTGCTGGCAGATGCCTATATTTTCTAAGTTATTTTTAATTTAAAAATAGTTTTTGGTGCCTGTTTGTCTGTACAGTGTTTCCATTGTTGCAGCATAGTGTTTTAATGACTGTGACATAGTAGTTCATCAAAGAACACAGTGGAGCTATTTGAAAACAAAAAGCAAACAAACAAAATAAACAAAAATTTATTCTAAAGACTAACTGCAATTGATTCTGCAGTGAGAAGCAGACTGTGGGATTCATACAGGGAAAGTGACCTGGTAAAATATGACAGTATGATCATTCTTCAAAAATATTTGAATGAGAAATGAGCAGCAAAGTACCCCAAAAGCCTTAAAAAGAAACTGTTGCTGTAAAGACCAGAGAGGTTGAAAGTGTGCCAGTGCCTCTTTTTTCTGTGACACTGTGTTTATTGAGGGTAACATGACCCTTCGGTGTGTATGCTATGTGCAGCACACAAACAGCACTTTTTCTTTTATAAGAGGTAGCATGAGGCAAATACAAATGAAACTAAAATAAAAGGCATGAATGAGTGCATAAACAAAAATGTCTTATGGTTTATTTTGAAACAGCTTCATACAATAGCACTGGAACTATCTTTTTTAAAAATTACCTAACCATTTTCATCGACTTCACGTCTTGATAAACCAGTTTTCGCATCTTTATAGATTGTATGTCTTTCAAGTTTTAGAGCAATATAAATGTAGGCCTTTAACATTGTCTTCGAAAATATTGTCATAGTCCTCTAGCCCAGATGAGTGAATGACTAGATGCATGAAAAAAAGGTCAGATGTTTGGGCTGCAAGAGTACTGGTTAATGGATTAAATCCAAACATGGAAACTAGTGGTATAACACTAGATTTTGATATGGGATAGAGAAATTTTAATCATTAATCCTCAGGTTATTATTTTTTCAAATTTTCCAGACATAACCTGTATTTTAATTATTTGTTTCTGTTCCTGAAGACTGTTCAAAGAATTCTCTCCCTGAAAAAAATTTGCTTTAATATGAGAGACCTTCTTTCTTACTTCAAGCAATGTAACTTTGTGCAACTTGGTGTTCTTTCTGTGAACTCCAAGTCAACAGTATTTACTCAAGCTGCAAGGCACACGTGATTTATTGCTTAAGTGTTTTACCAATGTGTTTATATCCTGTCTTTGTCTAGTTTAGTAGGCACAAGAACATCTAGTAATTATTGCCATTTAAAGATTAGTAGTTGATGGATGATGATGCATTTTAGTAAATTGCTTCTTTACAGGAGAGTGATGGTACTGGTTTTTTTTGCTCCTCAGCTATATAGGGTTTCTTTTCATTGGAGACATGGACTGCAGTAACTGTCCTGGAAAGAATGAGTAGCTGTCCCAGTGTGGGTATGGAAGTATATTTATCAGATGATGGTTAGGGCAGGCATAGCTATTTTCATAAAGGATACACTATTTTAAAGTAACTTCTGTATCAGTGGAACTGCACCCATCGTACATTTCTGTCCAAGCTATTCTTGTTAATGCTGGGATCTGGCATCATAACATAATTCAGGTTGGAAGAGACCTCAGGTGGCTCCTAGCTCAACCTCATGCTCAAAGAAGAGACAGCTCTAAGGTTGCTTCAGTCTAGTTGTATTTCAAAAATTTCCAAAGATGGAGACAGCCCTTAACTCTCAGGGTAAACTGTTCCACTGCACCACTGTCTTATAAACCACATACATAAACATTCTCTCTCATTCTCCTTCCTTCCTTCCTTCCTTCCTTCCTTCCTTCCTTCCTTCCTTCCTTCCTTCCTTCCTTCCTTCCTTCCTTCCTGC
>VZUI01034232.1:0-59230 GCA_013401135.1 Cettia cetti
AAAAAAAAAAAAAAAAAAAAAAAAAAAAAAAAAATTGAATAGGAACTGCTGTAAAGATGGAAAATTATGGGCACCTTAATTTATGTGAATTTAAAGGCCATATGGAGAAGAGCCAACACAGCAGTTGTAAAGAGAAGATATGCTTCAGAAATCAGTGTAGTTCCCTTATGGTCTCTGCAAGTGTATGTAAGGGAAGTCTGTCATTAAAGGCTCTCAAAGATGTTAAATTCCCATGAAATAAGAGAATGATCCATTGATTGAAAGATAAAACAGAAAAGATGTATTGGTTAGCTCAGCTGGAGAAGAGAAGGCATCAGTGAAGTCCAGTATGGATGCAGGCAGCACAACATACTCACACATGATACAGGAAAGAGCTTGCATACTGTGGTGATGAATGTTTGATCCAATTCAGTGTAGAGAAAATCTTAAATGATGCACGAGAGAAGGGAACACATCAAAACCTCGAAAGCAGAAATGGAAATTGTTGCAAAAGGAATTGGAAAACAGAGTATGGAGTATCAGCACCAGTTTTTGAGTCAGTGGTGCTCTCACATTTGGACCCTTCTTCCCTCTCCATTCATAAAGGTGTGGTAGATCTGAATTAGGTATCTAGAGGAAGGATTGAGATTATGGAGCAATTTACATTCTAGAGAATCCCCACCTTAGGACTCTCCAGGCTGGATAAATCAAGTGGGAAGAAATGTATTTTAAAGCTGAGTTTCGTCAGCCTTTACCACAGATCCTTTTCTTGGATTGAAAACATGATAGTTTAACATGTGTCTTTACAGAAACAAACCCCTATTTCTGAAGAGTTTAGATATGATTTTAAAGTGAATTTTCAAGAGAGTTGTGCAATTATTACGCAATCTTGCATCAGATTTCTGAATCTTTAGCTGCTGTTTTCACAGGATATGCCACGGTTCTTCTGCTGAGGGAATTGCACAAATATAGTGCATCTTTTAAGGTTATGAAAACTGATACAAGCACAGACGGTGCTAAATTGTAGTCTCTACATGTATGGCTCGAGCCTCCAGTTCTTTCTGGAAGTATCAGAAGTCTTCCTTGCATCCTACCATTTTGGGGGTTTTGTGTGAATTCCTGGCCTCAGATGAAGCGCTGTTTACATTAAAGTTCACCCTTTAATCAGAGATGAGCACAGCAGAAAAATTAAGGAGCTGGTGTTGCTTTCGGCGTTGATTGTATGGAGCATGGGGCACTGATACGAGGGAGAAGAAATGGGGGAAAAAGTAAACCTTCTAAGCCAAGAACTTTCAACTTCCTCACCTTTATTATAGTTATGGACAAGACAAATGAAATCTTGCGCATTTTGTTGTTTCCTGGCTTTGCCTGGACTCTTATAGGAGATTTTTTGAGTACAAGTATATTCTTCTCTCTGTTGCTGCTTCATGCTTGGTTTTGTTCCATCAGATGTTTGCATAACCACCTGCTCTGCTGGCTGCTATCCAGGTAAATGCTTACATCTAGCAAATAGCAAAGCCGTTTTCCCTTTAACAAATAATACATGGGAGGTTGTGGGGAGATAGATGGAGGAATTTAAATAATTGCATACCATTTAAATACACATGGATAATTGTGTGGTGTGGAAGATGGAGAGCAAAGGGCAGCTGCATCAAAGCAGGGACATTTTTAGGGCTGGCTGTAGACCAGGACATTTGCAGGCTCAGATGCAGACCTGGTGAAAGTACACCTTGACACAGTGGAAGAAAGGCGGTAAATAGGCACATCTGGGTTCTACCAGCCCCTTTGATCCTTCCTGCTAGCAGAGATAGCTACTTTGTGATGAGGAGAGTATAAGACCTTTAATGCTCATCAATAAGTCTCAGCTTTTTTGCTTCAATGTCTTCAGTAAAAGCCTTTTAAATCAAAATTCTGCTCCTACTTCAGCATGGCTGGAAATGAAACTTGCTAAAACCTGATGAATAGGCTCTACCAGCTTTCTTTGCTCCATGTTTGATTGATTTGGTTCCTTGCTTGTATAACCTGTTTAATATCTCAGATACTAATTTCTTTTCTGTGTGTTGACATGCACTCTGCAGCACATCTTCTGGTATTCAGCTATTACACATGTGATAAATGAACACTGTAATGTCAGGTATACTGAAAATCAATGCTGTTAATATGCAAACAAATACCAGACCTGTAACCTCTCTAAAAGGAAAGCATCTCAGGAAATACAGGAATCAAAACCTTGATGATTTGGTGTTACCTTGTGAAATTTGCATTCAGAATGATAATTCAGGCTAATGCCTTTATGCTCCCATGGGGCAGCTGAAATAGATTCTGAAATGGCAGAAGAAAAGGGTATAGTAAATAAATGCAATGAGCTGTCAAAGAATATTTCTACATCAAACAAGTCTCTGAACCTTTTCGTGCTTCATAATCTGACCTTTTCTAGTTGCTCCATTTTTTTTTGCCTGAATCAGATCATAAAATGAAACATGTTAGCCGCAAAATAAAAATAATAACTATAATAATAAACCATTTATATAGACACTAAAAGTGCTAGAATATGGTAGAGAAAATTCTATTAATTTCCAGTAGATTGGTGAGGGTAAAACACCCTTTGATTGCAGTTGCTAGGCAACCCTTTTCTGAGCAGATGTAGGTACCATTCCTGTTTGTTTAACAACAGCCGTACTGGAGTCTGGCCGCAAAATATGTTACAGCAGCAGCAGGGAATAGCAAGGGAGAACAATTTTAGCACTGTGGTGCTGAAGTATCTTTCTCTTGCATCCTTCATGCATGAATAATACAAATGAGATTGCATGGAGAAAGCTTGACTGATTGGACAAAATAACAGGTTTTTACCTGTTGATCAAGAAATGCTTTGTTAAAAAAGAAAAAGTCATTATTCCTGTTCTGCATGTGAGGAAATGGGACACAGAAATGTTAGACTTCCCTATGAAAAGCCGCTGTAACTGCACATTAGGCAGCAACAGGGCTCAAAGCGGACCACAAGTCTTCAGTCCCACATTCAGTGCTCTGTGTAGGATTTGCACAGAATTTGATATATTTGCCCTCAGAATAATGCACTCCAGCCAGCTATATAGGATGATTTTGTGGTATTTCTTTTACAGGAAGCATCATTAGTATTCAGGGCATTGTAACAGTGCTTAGAAAGACAATAACCAGAGTGTTTCAAGAAATGTGATCTATGCTTCTGTATAAACACTGTTGTAACATATGTGTTTGTCATTTACACTTAACTCCCAGAATATGCTTACTTATGTTATTTACTTTTACAATTCAAAATTAAGTATAGTTTATTCCAGACAAAGAATGAGAGAGCAGTCTGTTTGGATGTCAATTGAAAATTCATGTTCAGGGTGTTAAAGTGTGGTGATTTCCTTCCAGAAGACCTCAGACTTAGAAGGCCAAATGTATGCAAAAACACTTGTGTCAGATCTTTGCCATTGGGAGTGGTGAAAATAACACTCTTTTGCTACTCTGTTGCGTGCCATATGTTCTGATGGCTTTTGGCATGGGCATGTGAACAAGGCAAAGAAAAGATGAAAAGGGTTCATCATCCCATCCGATTTTTAAACTGCAAATAATTAAGCTGTAATTTAGAGAATATGAGGTTGAATTACTGCAGTGGGTACTGAGTAAAAGGTAATATCTGTGATAGTGTTTAGTTTGCCTTTTTAGTTTCACAGGTTGTGAGCAGGTTTTTGTTTTTAAACCCTGGATATGGGAAGATCTGCCTTTTCTTTTGGGGAAAGAGAGCTTGGAGACAGGAGGATTCCTTTAGCATAAGAGAAATGATCATCTCTTCAGGAGAAACTAATCTGGGTCAGATGGTTTGGGTTTATGGTGTGTACACATTGTGTATGCAGCTGTGGCTGCTTGTAGGAAAGCTGGGGTGTCCCTGGAGCGACATAGGCAGGGCACCCTTAGTTCTGAAAAGTGCCTGTTTCCACAGCCTGGGTGGGAATGGGGGCACTGAGTGCTGGGGAAGAGCTGGAGGCAGCAAGAAGTCCCCAAAGAGTTTTAGCTACAGGTATTTCAGTTTTATTTTCTTAATTAATCAGTGCATGGCAAACTTTCTTCCCAACTTTGCTGTCATTTCAGTAATTATGTGTAATGTAGCTGAGGGTCCCTGAGGTGATAAATGCGCCCAGTACCATACAGACAAGCTGTATGCAAGACAAAGTGAGAGCTGTGGGGCTGTGGACAGCCTCATAAACAAGTCTGTGCTTCTCCATGGTGAAAGAACAGGGGATTTCTCAGGACTGAAGTCCAATAGGCAGAGAAAACAGAGAAAACACATGTGCCCAGAATTATTATTTGAATTTCATGATGTCTATTATAACGCTAGCATGTTTGTTTGTTTGTTTGCTTGGTTTTTTTTTAAAAAGGTAAACTAAACAAAATGGCTTTTCTGGGAATTCAGATGTTTTGAAGCAGAAATTTTGTGTTGTGATAGGTATTTTTAACACTTATACAGCTCCAGAGGAATAAACAAGCTTACACAATTATACCATCTATATACTCAGAAGTTAAATGCGTGTTCTAAGAAAGAATGAGATTTCCCTACAGCTGCAGCTTTGACAAAAGAAAATCTAATTTTATAAGGACCCACATAAGTGAAAGAATGCTGATTATTAACCTGCCCATTAAGTCATAACTATGCTTTCCTCAGAACTGTGCAGATGTTTTATAAACATAAATACACGAAACAGGACTTGCAATATATTTCTCTTCATTGCAGCCTTGACTTCCCTGTTTAACCCTTACATGTGTTGTAGTTTTTGTTGTGTAGAATAATACCTGTTGTTTGCATTTTTCCAGTTAATCAGTTCATCAGGTGAAGTTTAAGTGTTGTACTAATCACTAACAAAGTTAGTGAAGATGAATTACATTCCTTTTGCATGTTATGAATTTTCTATTCGCTCCCCAGAAGAAAGATAAGAAGGTGGCTCTGAGGTTGGAGAAATTATTATCTATTAAAAATACACATTTATATTTATAAGCAATCTTTTTTTAAATTGTCTTTGAAAATATTTCAGTCATGAAGTTTAAGGGAATAACTCTCTTTCCAAGAGGTCCTTTTAAAGCTCAGTTTCTCTCATCCCAACTATTAAAACCTCATGCTATGAACAGGTGTAGTGCTATCAAGAAAACCACCAGCTGTGGAGCACACTTTGATACAGGTTTGGTATGGTGTAAAAGAAATGTTCGTATTTCAGTTGGTTGGTATGAATGGCAGAAACTTTCTTTTCAGTTTCATGGAGCAGTGCAATACTTGGTCCCAGGGTACATAGTCTCCCTTCCTTTATACATGTACTTTACATTAATAATAATGAGTTTTACATATGTGGGTTACAATTAGGCTATTTTGAAACGACTTTCAGTAATTTCTTAGATGAATTCTTATTTAGTGCTTCAAGTGTGTTGAAAGGTACAGATGACTTCAACCATGAGAAAAGGAAAGGAATTCTGCAGAAGTAGGCCATTTTCAGTATCTTATTCCAGTTGAGAATTAGATACTATGTTAAAAAGACAAAAGCTAATCTTTCCTACTCTGTAAAAGTCATTACCGCTTGGCAATGGTTGGAGGACTTGTATGAAATACATTAGAGGTCTCAATTCAGTTTCTAGAGCACAGATGTCTTTAAAGTACCACAAATATCCTAGAAATAATGGCATTTTAGCTCTTGTCTTGTGTTTTGAGCAGATATCTATTTGTAATGGATGTGGAGAGGGAAGCTGAATAATTTTGTTAAACTGCACCTGTCTTTTGTCCAAATAGCAGCACACCTTATATTCTGGGATTCAAAAGAAAAGTGAAGAATTGTTGCTGAGGCAGCAATTGCCATCATCCAGTTAAATACAGAGCAGAGGGAGTGTGCATGTGGTTTAGGAATAAAAGAAGGTGATACGTAGGTTTTGGACATTAGCTGTTTTGCTAATGTACTATTTTATGTGACAGGGGTGGGTACATTTCTGTCCCTGAAATTGTTAATTTTTTGCTTCACTGAATGAAAGTTGTGGAAATCATAACTTTTGTCACTGTCAGCTTGCTTTCATTAGCCTTATTCATAATGCAAAATCTCTTCAGTCCATGATTTTTTTTTTTTAAAGATATGCAGAAATTTTCAAATAGCTTTTATTCATTTTTTGTTTTCCTGCTTCCTCAATAAGTGACTATAAAGCATCTCCTATTTAACTTCCTTCTGGTTTTAACTTTCCACTGATCCTGATGCATGGTCCTCCTTTTTGTTGGTTCTCATCTCTATCAGTGTATGGAAACACACTAGGCAGATGCTGCAGTCCGTCTGTGTTTCAGATGCAGTTTTTCAACTTGCTATTTATTTCCAGTACCAGGCAATTTGTGTCCTTGCCCTTACTCTTCAATGGGAATTCCTTCTCCTGGAGCTGTGACTCATTTTCTTTTCACTGTGCTGCAATTTCAGGAGATTCTGAAAAACAGACAGTAATACATGAATTTCATATATATCCTACTGAATATTGAAAAGAGAGGAGGACAAGAACACATCCATGCAGGACATGGATGAAAAATCAGAGTCCTTGATGCAGCCAGAAGGCAAATATTGGTTATTTCGATATAACATGGACAATTGGTATAGTTGACATTATTCAAAAGATAGAAGGGAAACACAGATTAAAGTGAACAAAATTTTTAAAATCTTTGCTAGAAAAGAAATACTCTTAGTTGACCTAAATCCTGGTCAGATAATTCAAATATAATTTCATAATTTTAAAATTAGATGGTATACTTGACTGCAACCAAATTTCAGCACCCCAACTGTCTCATCCTGTGTGGTTACCAGAATCTTTTGATATACTTTGTGGTTAAAACTAATTTTCATTTCTCTTCTATAGATCAGCATAAAACTCTGTTTCTTGTTTCTCTAGCTGTAGCCTGAAAATCGGTCAGTGTCACTGTGAGAGAATTATGCTCTTCATACCGCATGGTTTTGAACAGGCAGTGTTTATTCAAATATGTGGAACAGTCAGCTAACCATGGCACCAGCCTTTCTTTCTCGTTTTCTAGTGGAAACATATTAGAAAGCCCATGGACTCCTGGAATACAAGTGGTTGTGGTCATGGTTAAAATGGTTGATGCTTTTTCTCTCTCCTGCCTGTCTTAGCATCAGAAACTAATTTTTTTTAAAAGTTTTCTGTTTTGCTTACATTTAAAGAATGTACTAAATATAAAACTGTCTTGATTTGCCACCTGTTATCTACTGTTTGTCAGAAGGAATGACAAATATACTCATTTAACAGATGCTGAAGTAAGGATCCAGTGCAGCCAGACCTGAATTGCTTTTATGTACTACAGTGGATAAAAATCTAGAAAAGAAATTGAGTATTGATTTTCCTAATCTGTTTTGGTTTTGCATCAACAGACAATGCATACACATACAGTACCTGTACCAAAAAAAGCTTCTTTTTGGGTATGCACTTTGTTATGTACTTACATATATGTGCACAAAATATGCAAAGATCTCACTCTCTCATTTGCAAATATTTTGCATTGAGTCTACATTTATTTTGTCCCTTAAAAAAAAAACAACCCTAAAGCATTCCCTTAAAGTCATTACCACTCTTGTTACCATCACCAGGCTATAAAATTGTATCTTAGATTTTGCTGAGTCCCTTACTTAAGTAACATTCTTTTGGTTTAAAACTGGAATCTCAACGTCTGCTTTTATTTGTGTTTGATTTGTTTTCTTCATGCAGAGTCTGGAGTGGTATATGCATCTGCAAATCATCTGGGTTTGCTAATGCAGAGATTTATAGGTTTCCTTTTTTTTCCTTCAACAAAATACCGGAAATAAATGTAAAATTTCTGTTTACCTGCACTTAGAATTATTTTCTAAACACCTGTGAAGGAACTAACCAGAAAGCACGTGTTCTGGTCAGCAGTTAATATGTTTCTATATTCCCATGGTATATAAACTTGCTGTAACCCAAGCTGTAGTCACAAGTAACCCTGCCTTTTGGGGAATTCATTTAGAAATCCCTTATTTTGATTTTTTTAAAGTACAATAGGTCCTGTCAGCTCAGATGCTTTGCTGTGCTTAACTCCTGATGGTGGCAACTTAAGCTTTAAACAATTTCAAAACTGCTTCTGCGGGATCTGGAACTTAATGAAAGCTGATGAGAAGTCTGCAAGATGAAAATGGTGTATTGAGAACAGTGGGTTAGCAGGTCTTTGCAGAGATAGGCTGGCAGTGAGGTCATGTGGGGAAAATTAAAGAAAAAGAGACTGCAGGGACTGCTCTGCCTGAAATATTCCAAACATCCCAAGCTAAGAACAAGCTTCAAGTTCTAGGAACTTTGAATTTGCCTTTAAGTTTTGCAACACAAGCTTTTTTTTAATTTTTTATACCACTCCATTGTACTAAGGACATGAGATAAAGTGAGATGCTTGCAGCTGGGTATGATTAGCATATATTTATGCAGCTAATTTAACATTATGCAAATTGTATTCTCTCCTGGTTAGCTCATGGAGCACTGGATGTGAGGTGTCTCTCAACAGTGTGAATCCCCCTTCTGAAATTGTTTCATACTTTTTACTAGCAGAAATTAAAATTGCTCTTCCTTGTGACACTTTTTGCCATGTTTCTTTTGCTATTGTAATTACATGGAAAGAAAGTTTCCAAATGAGAAACATAAGTCCGACTGGTAATTATTTGGAAAAAAAAAAAATTCTGTGAAGGTTTCAGATTTATTGTCTCCCTGCAAAGGCTCAGGGACTTTGATTTTTGGGCCAGACAGACTTGCAAGAATTTTCTTTTTTGTTTACAATGAGCTGAAGATGGTGGGGGGCTTATTTTGATCTCATATATGCGTAAATCCAGAAAACTTTGAAGTTTGTCTTGGGGGCAAACCCAGTGGGACTCTGATGGGATCCAAACTCCTGATGTTTCTGTAAGAGATGTGTGAGGAGCATGTGCTTGTCCTGCTGGACCTGAGTGGCCATGGCTGATGTCAGAACCATCTCCCCCAGATTGCTGCCTACCCCTTGCCTTTTCCTTTTCAGCATGTGATTATGTACACATCCACTTACCAAATGTCTAAAAGGAGCTGAAGCAGCTGCTGAAGCACTGCTGACATTCTCCTTTCCTTCTATTCTAAATGGACAAACAGTGACTTTAGTGGAGTGGCTTGTTAGGAATTAATGGGTCGATGAGAGCTCCCATTATAGCCCTGCTCACAACTCAGCCAGCACAATGTACAAAATCACAGGTTTCCAAGTGGATTGAACAGCTCTGCACTCACAGAAATTCTGGGGGTCTAAGGGATGGCAGTGCTTTGCAGAAGTAAAAAAAAGCACTTCGCCCTTGTTAGAACAAAACAAAATAACAATCCCTTCTATTTAATAGAAAAAAGCCTGGGAGAAAATGACCCCATGCTGAGCCCAGCTGTGATTTTGGTGGAGGGGAATGTGTGGGAGTGGGAGGGCAGGCACTGTTTTTCTGCTAAGACCTTGACTGTGGGAGTTGCTCCATCTTCCCAGCTTTTGTTGGTCAGAAATGAAGACCAGCAGGGGATTTTGTGAAGTCTGCAGGGCTGTGTTGCGTGGGCTTCCTCAGCTGGAGATGTTTTTGTTGGGAGTGGTTTTGCTTCAGTTAATGTAGTTGAGCTGACTTGTTACTGCTATTTTGTCAACAGGTGGTACCCAGACATAGGCTATCCATGGTTTCTTGGTTGGGAGAGCTGGCTTTTATCCTTCAGTGACAGCATGGCAATAGTGGGGTCACTTTGTGTGATCAGCTTGTGGGGAGAGGAGGGCCACAAGCATAAGGAATACTGGCATGTGGCCTTTGGTTTTCTGATTTCCTCATGGTCAAAGGTAGCTGTAATTAACTATGCAGTGAGTGTCATCACATGTAGCAGGGATTTTAATGAGTAAGTGTAAACAGCAGGAACACCACTGCTCTCAGGAGGAGTTTAGGAGACTTTTTATCTTTGTTGCTGCCATTGGTTTCAATGTACTGTAGGTTTGCCTGGTTGTAACATTTTCCTTTTTCAACGAGATTACATTGGATCAAGCCAGTTTCCTTGAGCTGAATGTATTATTCTTATGCTTTCTATATTAGTGAAATTTATTGAGTGTAGTGTCAACAGCGGCATTTTTTTGTCTCTGTGTGTGAGGCAAACACCTGTGAAGTCAGTCAGACTTCACATGTCCTGTGAGCAAAAGTGACATGATGCGGAGGCAACAGTTGTGAACAGAGCCCACTGTTTAGTGACTCTGGAACTCTGAGAGATGAAAGGCAGTGCATAAATGTAAAATATTAGAATTAGTGAGCAGGATCATTGCCAAAACTCTTTTATTGTTCTCATTTGCAGGAATGTGTGCTGCTCTCTTAATTTAAAAAGTAATTCAGATGGCTTAATGAAGGCTTATTGGCTCACTGAGGGAGAACCCGAGCTAAGGGGGATGTTAGAAATACTTTCTCGTCATTCTTAAAAAGATAGTCAAATATGGGGAAAACATAGTCTTGTAATGGCCAGGTGGCCTTACAAGGTTTTTTCCTACATTTACTGAGCCTACTTTGATAAATACGCCTTTGTGGTGTGGTGTGCCCTCATGCAAAAATCCCCCAGCTAACCTGAAATGCTCAAATATTTTTAAGTTCATGGTTTTCATGAGACATTTGTGGTTTTTGTTTGCAAACCATAAAACTAAGGTCTGTGCAGGTAGCTACAATCCAGAATAGAAGTAGCTCAACCCTTGCAGTGAAGCAGGAATTAGCAGTGCATACTAAAGTCAACCTGAAGTAGGAAAGTGTCATGAATTGTGCATAAGAAATGTAGACTGAAATAAGTTTTCCCAAATCTTGAGTTAATTTAATTCTTAGTTTTGTCTTATTTTGTGATTTTGTAGTGGGTTTTGATCTGTTAATACTGATGAACCATTTTTGTTTTTAACTTTTACTTTGTTTTACTTTCTAGAAACTCAGATATTAGGAAAAATATATGTGTTTGAGTCAAGGACAAAATCAAGAGACTTATATTGGGTGCAGGAGTATTTCTAACTTCCCTATATTTGTATATCATCATCTGCAATGTGGGTTTGGCTGGAAAAACTGGCCCAAGGACTCTGTCTCCTCTTTGTCCAGCAAGAAATGCTTACAGGTGGCAAAACACATATCTATCTTATCAATCCTTATTTAGGAGCTACAATTCTTTGAATTTAAAGGTGACACATAAGGAAGGTGAAGTAGGCATCCTCTTCTCCTACCATCCAGCACCCATAGTTCATCTGAGGAGGAGCATTTTTTGCTAAATGTTTTTGTAGCTTCAGCTTATATAATCATCTGTAGCCAGATTCCGGTCGTAATTAATGTGCTATGCAGATATTTGGCCATATACCTGGGAAGGATAGTAAGGCTGTGGAAGCAGCACTTTCATAGGTTGCATTATTTTTCTATCTTTAGTATTAAATTGACAAGGTAAAACATGTAGAATTCTTGTTACATTTAAAGCATCCAAGTCTAATTTCCTAGTTTTAGTTTCTCTTTTGGTGTCGATGTGATACCAAAAGAGGACTCAGGAGAGAAAAAAAAGAATAAAATGGCATACTTTGTTTGTTTGTTTGTTTTAATGTTATCTAAACTACAGCAAGGTCAGCATGCCAGAACAGCTGGTATTACTGTACCTTTCCTGGCATTATTAAATGTTTTGCATACTGTTTGTGTACCATCTGTTTAGCTGTTCAGTGATACAATGACCAAAATGAAAAGTAAAGACATTTGCAGTGGCATCTTGTGTAATACAATGTAAGACTGCTGGAAATTCAGAGCAGTTCCTAGTTGCCTGCTTTGAGTAAGATCCCATGTTTAGTCTGGTAAATGACTTATTTGGATAGTTACTGCCAGCCTTTGGAAGATTGCATGCCCAGGTTTTTTAGGTGCTGAGTGTTCAGCACATGTATATATAACATGTTGTATATCTGGCACTGGCTTGCATGAGGGCCAAATTTTCAAAGGTCCTTGGATTTCACACAAATGTTACACTAAGGCTGCATTCCCAAAAAAATGAATATCAAGAAGAACTCATATATTGAAAAATCCAACTCCTTAGAAGGAATTATTTTGTTGCTTAAAATAAAATGAAACAAGAATTTGCTTCCTGGCAATGTTTGCAGAGGATAGGAAAATTCTGGCCGGGGAGTAGTGACAGATAACTGTTTCTCTTGGTTGCTCCTTTAAAGTGTGAGCACTCAGAGAAAGCCCAAATCTTTTCAGGAGCAACAACCTTCCAAAGGAACTCTTATGCATAGCCTGAAGGGAATCTGGCGTGTATGGAAAAAAAGGAAGGCAAATGCCATATTTTTAAGGGTGTGGCAAATAAAATGTATTCTTTGTATTGTTTAGCCAAATGTAGAGGTTGCTGTCCAGGGAGCTGGTGGATGCACTGGACATGATCAAGGTCAGGTGGGAACAGGCTCACCCCAAATGTTGTGGGTGTGGAATGGCAGCACCTTTTCATTCCACATGCTCTTAGGGTGTGTTACCCTGTACACTGATTGTACAAGGACAAGCTGGGGTGGAACACTCTGGATCACTCAGCTCCTAATTAGCTATCAGTTCTCACTTTTCCCACTGAAAAATTGCCACAAAAGAAAAGGCAACAGAGCCTTTATTAGACACACATCTGCAGTATGTCACCTGAACAGATGGAGAGCAGCCCGGGGCAGAGGACCTGGGGGTGCTGATGGGTGAGGCTGGACATGACCCAGCCATGGGCACTCACAGCTCAGAGAGCCAAACGTGCCCTGGGCTGCACCCAGAATGCTGTGGGCAGCAGGGCAGGGAGGGGATTCTGCCCCTCTGCTCTGCCCTGGTGAGATCCCACCTGGAACACTACATCAGCTCTGGGGTCCCAGCACAGGAAGGACATGGACCTGTTGGAGCAAGACCAGAGGAGAGCCACAGAGATGATTAAAGGGATGGAGCATTTCTGTACAGAAAATCAAAGAGAGCTGGGGTTGTTCAGCCTGGGGAAGAGTGGCCTTGGGGAGATCTCATTGCAGCCTTCGAGCACCTAAAGGGAGCCTAGAAAAGAGAGAGAGGAACTTTTTCTAAGGGCATGTAGTGATAGGGAGAGTGGCTATAAACTGACAGAGAGTGGATTTAGATTAGATATTAGGAAGAAGTTCTCTTCTGTGAGGATGGTGAGGCACTGGAACAGGTTTCCCAGAGAAGCTGTAAATGTGCCACCCCTGGAAGTGTTCAAGGCCAGGTTGGATGAAGCTTTGAGCAACCTGGTCTAGTGGAAGATGTCCCTGCCCATGTCAGGGTGGTTGGAATTAGAGGATCTTGAAGGTTCCTTCCAACACAAACCATTTTAGGATTCTGTGATTTAAGATAACAAGTGGTAATATTTCTGTAATTAATAAAAATATTTTCTTTTGGATAATGGCAGTTTAATGGAATCTAGACACAAAAATTAAAATGTATTTAAAATGGTTTTGTATTTGTTTGGACCAGCCAAGGATAACTTTTTAATGACTTGTAATAAAGGTAAGTGCATGCTGGAGGTACTATAAAAATCCAAATTTGCTAATGAAACTGATAAACTTTGATAATTGATGCCAATATTTTATTTTTCTATTTTATACTGAGATTAGCACTTGCAGACCAAGAGTTAAGGTTCATAATTTATGAGTGCCAGAGACACTGGTGTGTTTACAAGCCTTTTAATGACTCTGGTAGGTGATGCCACATAAATACCCATTTAATGACGTATATTACTAGGTGAAAAATTGAACTTGCACTATATAGCTGTCTCTTAAAAATTAAATGAACATAGGGTAAATGATAGGCACTTTAAAGGAGCTCCAAATAGTTTCATTACAGTTAGCTGGCAGTGGTGGAATTGAAGAGTAATAGGGAGGAAAGAAAAAGCTTTCCTTCTGTGAGCAGACTGAAACCATGAATACATTGGCATCACATGTATGGGATAAGTGGGAAGGGACTGCTCATGCCATCTGAAATTGCTGACAAACGTTAAAATCAGTCCTGTATCATGTGCAAAGGCTTTAATTATCTTGCTGACTACATCTCTTTTTGTGCAAGGGGACATGCCTTGCCTTTGAGGACATTTACCTGGCTAGAAAAAGCTTGTTTCCAATTGTTATGCAGAACTGTGTGTCATCCCATTGCCACAGACTGTGAGCTCTTGATAAGAGCTAATTGACTCGAAATTCCTTATTTGCATCGCATTTTTGATTCGTGGAAATCAATGAGCAACCTGAAAGTCATGACATTGTAGAGGTCAGTGTGTGCACACACACGCCAGCAACCGCAGAATTTAAATAGCTGAAATGGTGACAGGGTTTTTGTACATTTTTAGCTTTGATACGAAACAGAGTCAGACAAGGTAGGTCTGGCTGAGAAGTGTTCACTTATAATCCTTTTTTCTCTCTCATAAAACTGCCGGCAGTCTACTCAGATGCCTTTAAAGCTTGTACTGCTGACATCAGTTGGAGTTTCTGAGGAAGTAATATGATGCTGAGGAAGCACGTTTAATTATTTCTGATATTGGTCCTATGCTGGTTAAAAAATGTAGGATTTTCAGGACAAGTCTGGGAAAAGATGGGCCACTGAAGAAGAGGCTCCTATACCAAGAACATGGGTGCTGAAAGCCTGAGGAATAATTTTTGGTCCTCCAGAACAGCAACTATTGTTTCATATTAAGCAGGATTTCTAATAACAATTAATCTAGATTTTCAGGTTCTGCAAAGCAGTGTGAGGTATTTGGTATAAATAAAAAGCAGCCACTCTGCAAAAAATGGCCATTCTGCATTAAGCCTAAAATTTGGAAGTGTGAATTAAAAATAGTGCACTGTACTTACACCATGATAAATGGTCTTGACACCCCAAAAAAGTTTCCTCTACACAGATCATTTTCATTAACAAATTGCTTGTGAGAAGGGTCAGTAATCCTTGCTCACACAGTGCCTCTAATTTGACCATGAAAATGCATATTAACAGTGACATGTTTTTTGAGAGGGAAAGGCCACTTGTTTATGTCTTTGGTTGCTAAAATGCTGAATGAAGTCTTGAATTGAATGGAATGAGGTGGTGTCAGGAGGCAATGATGAAAGAAAAAGCATTGACAGAAGAGAAGGAAACGATACAGAGAATATAATAAGTAGAAAGCATGGAAAATGATCAAGATATCTACAATTAATTCAGGCTAGGTGACACTGGGAAAAGGAGGCCTCAGAAATCTGCTACTGGCCTTTTTCTTTCTGATTTCTTTAAACATGTGCAAAAGAAGAAAAATGTTGCCAAATACAAGAAAGACTGAAGAGAAGGTAAATAAAGGAAAGGAAGGAAATAAATAAAAGAAAAGAAAGTACCACCACTCTAGAAATGCATACATCGGTGTCTTAAACAACAAAAATCCCACTCTTCCTGACTCCACTTCCCTGCCACCTACAAGCAAATGAAATATGTACTAAAATGGCCAGTTATATGGGAATTGGTTCAGAAAGAGCAGCTAGAGTAAAATCTAAAAATGAAGGCAGGAAAACAACAGAAATCATAAATAACAGGAAGTCATGATAGGGGCATAGTCTTTTCTAACTTTAATGATTTTATTATTTTTATGTGGTGGGGTAATAGTATGTAAAAATAAGGGTCTCTGTAATGTTGTCAATAAAAACAGCTAGTTGTAAAAAAAAAAAAAAGCTAAAAAAAAAAAAATCTGAGACATCCTGTGTGGGATAGATTGGTAAGTTCCAACCCTTACAGAAGTGCTGTAGGCTCAGGAGTGCTGAACTTCAGCTGGAATAGGTGCAGGCAAAGCACATTTGATGCCTGTGGGCAGTGGAAACAAATGCTTCTAAGAGGTCACAAAACCTCACCAAGAGCCAATAACTAAAGATACACATGTGCATGGTGAGTGTTTAGCATGTGGAAAGATATACTTTGTAATAGAACGTTGATAACTTCATACTGCAGGGCAGCAATCATGGGCAGCACTTTAGAATTTCATTTGTTTTGTTTTACAAGAAAGTTGGATGTAGATGTGTACTTGAATATCTTAGGACCTGGAAGATTCTTCAGCCTGTGAAACCACATCAGGAGTAGCTGTTTTCCCTGTCAGGCAGGGCAGGTCTGGCTTCTGACATCTCAGAGGAACATCCTGGTCTGGTCTCTTTGCTGCTTTTGTCTCCTTCTACTCTGCTTACAGCACATGTGTTACACTTTATCCTGTTGAGGAGTTAAACCACGTGCATTAAACATTCACTGGGTGTTGTCTGTTTGGCAAATGTCTGATTCTGTGAATCACAGACACGGCCTTACAGTTAGCTTGCAATAGTAGGTAGCCATAGGGGTTTCTTTACACGGGCTGATTGGATGGGGTTTTCTCCTTAGTTTTGCAGACATTGCTGGATCATATCATGATGCTTGTTTTCCAAAATAAGCCGTATTTTAAGAAAGGAAAAGAAGCTTCCAGAAGAGGTTGATTTAAAAATGCTTCAAGAACCCCAAACTATTTGCCATTTTGTATGAGCTATGCTTATGTTGAGCAATATGCAAGAAAGGGGGAGGGGAAGAATGTAATGCTTTGCAGCTTTCAAACAAATGACTTGTGCACATTAGGACAAGTCTTCCTGCATCTATCTGCTCTTCATAACAAAAATACAAAATATTATGTCAATTCTGATTTTCTTTTTAATATGGAATACTGATCTTTCAGGGCTTTTTTAAAAAAATTAAAAAAATTAATTTTAAACTAGCAGGATTTTCCCTCTTCTGAACAGTAAAAACCAAAAATCTGAAAACTCATTTAATAGGAGGTATTCTCACACTGGTAGGTATGCATGATAAAATGATGTCATAATGGAGTTTGTAAGATGTAAAATTATATGAATAAATGGAATATCATGGCACTAAGAACAACAATTTATTTTATAGTTTCTACTTTGTTGAAACAGTAGCATAAGTTATTTTCATTCATTAAGAAAATGAAAAGCCCACTCCCTGAGACAGAAATTCTTTTGAAGTTACTATCTTTTTTCAATGAAAATGTTGTTAACAGTAGTGAACATCTGCAGAGCTAAGGCTGTCAGAGCCACATGGATCATCCTGAGCTCTCCCAGGGGATGCCCAGCTCCAGCATGAAAACAGGGTCCCTGCCCTTGCATGTGTTCAGCTGAAGAGCTTCATCACAAAACCAAAGCTCTTCAGAGTCACTTCTGGTTGCTTTCATGGAAGCACATGGAGAATCCTTCAATCCCTGTTACCCCGTAGCCCTGGGGAGAAAGAGAGGGAAGGTGGTGTCCTTGAACTGCTTCACTCCTTCCAGGTCTCTGCTGCGCAGCACTTTCCCGTGGTACCTCCAGAGGTCCTACTTACCGGTGAAGAAGGTCAGCAGTGTTATTTGCCGTAAGCTTTGCAGTATTTGGGGTTTTGTAATGAGTAAATAATGTATAGCATGACTACCATTGTTGTTCTAGCTTTTGTTGATTCTGTATCTGATCTTCACAAGGTTGGGACATTTTGTGGGGAGGCAAAAAATGACACAAAAATTTTCTAGCAGCAGAAGGGTGAGAGCAAACTCTGTAGCATGAAGTCATCTGTAGCTTCTCTCTTGTGGTGGCACAATGGATCTGTTAAGGAGACTTTTGGAGGACTAGGAAGCTAGAATGGATTTGAATTATTTATTTTCTTTGAACTGAGGTATGTGGTATTTGATGGTATATACAATAATGAACAAAATTTTAGTATGTTACAGGTTGTTTTCTGAGACTTTCCCAGGATAGATTACATGTCAGGCCTTTTACACCGTAAGCATTTAGGAATAGGAGCGTTCAAAAATAGAAACTCTTATATTCTACTACCTTCACAGACATATTTCTTGCTTAAAGGAAACATATCAAAGGATAGTAATTAGTGCAGCAGAAAAGAGAGTAAATACTTGGGTGTTAGCTGTTCAAATACTATTGTTTTGTGTTGGTCTTTTTTGAAAATGCTTCATTTGGTGAAATTTGGAGGAGAAAGTGCAGTGGGCAGTGAGCTGATTGCTTTGCAAGGTGCACAAAGCTAGAGGGGACAGGTGCTGACCTGACCATTGGTGTTTCCTTCTCAATGGTCTTGGTTTTTTTCTGGTTTTCCTGGTGTGCTGCTGGGAAGACCCAAGAAAGCACTTTTCACTGTCTCCCGAAGAGAAACCCTGTGCCTCTCTCCCCTCTCAGTGATATTATGCTACTTCATTTTTAGCAGCTTTTTAAGGCCAAGGTTTAGCCTCATCCTGAGATGCCCAAGATCCCTTCTGCTCTGTGGCTTCTGTAAGACACAGAGCTGGTGAAACATTTTGAGTGACTGAAACAATGTTCTTGTGCTGCGGCAACATAGTGGGTCAAACTCTGTGTGTGGAAATGCTGATTCTCACGTCCACTGGAGAGTTCATGTGCTTTTGAGAATGTCTGCTCAGAGACTAGTGTGACAGGTTCAAGTCTCATTAACCAGTGGTGGTCTTTTTCACAAGGTATTTGTCATTTTGTGGTAATTTTTCATTATGTATTTTTCTAATCATGTCTTAGAAACAAAAGAATTTGAATCTGAAAGCTTTTACTAATTTCTTTAATTCTGTTAAGTTGATTTCCCCCCTCTTCCAGGTCTATAAAAAATAAAATTGAAAAGATGTTTTAGGCTACTGTTCATAAATGTACAGTAATCTGCACTGTTTCTTACTGAATAGAATTTGAATTCAAAATGCCTAAAAGATTAGTATTGGAGTCATGTAATCTTATCTCAAATATCCTTTTCCTTAATACAGGAACTGGTTTCAACTTTTCTAATACTTAACCCTTTTGCCTTGTAAATAATGCATATCTGCAATGCCACTATTAAGTATTCAGTCTATTGTCTTCTATTTTTCTAATTTATATGGTTTTCCTGATGTGAAATGAAGAAGATTCTGGACATATTCCCCCAGGACAGGAAAACTGTTAGTAGAATTCAATACTCTCTTCTACAGAAATTTGAATATAATTTGAATGCATTAAAATTAATCTTAAAAGGCAGCATTCTTTGTGGCAAGGTATCAGTAGGCATTTGCAACAAGAAATATTTTTTATGTCCTAGAAGTATGCTGTTAGCTTTCAATGGTCATAAAAAAAACCCAAAAACCACGCCTCAGAAAATGACTTTTCAGAAGTCATTTTGCAATGTATTAGAATATCAATATAGCTCAAGTTCTACTTGTTGCAAATATGATTCTTGAGATCACTTTGCACCAAATGCACTGTGTCCTGTGCTACAGCATATACTGAAAAAAAAGCCTTCCTGGAGCCCCAGTCTGGGCTGATTTCCAATGTGCTGCTGTGTCTGAAAATTCACTACAGCACCTCTGCCAGCTCCTCTGTTTTCCAAAGGGATGAACTGAGGGGCACTGTGCATCCCATGGTTGGGTATGGTGTTCTGTAGGTAGTTTTCCTGAAACCATAAAATTTTTGAAGTAAGGAAATCCTCTCTTGAGGCTCAGGCTGGCATATTGTGTATCTGTGCAAGTAAATCTTGTGCAGCCTTTTCAAAGGCAACACAAATTGTGAGTAAAAATTACCTATCTGTGTGAAGATCGATAGAGTAGGCATCAAATTTTGTTCTGTAAAAATGCCAATAAAAATGGAAGGTGAGTCAAGCTGCATTATACACTAAAAATAAAAAATAAAAATGAAGTGAAACAGACCTGAATGAATCCCTAAACTGCTCTAGATGTAGTAATACAAAATGGTAAAGCCATAGAAATAGAGCAACATATGTGAGACAAGACTATGTATAATCGTAGTTTTCCTGAATAAAACAGCAATAATGCCAGATTCTTATAGGCCATTATTCACAATCTAGTAGATAACTTTCTAAATATTTTTAGTTTACAGCATATAAATAAATCATAGAGTAAAATAATTATATGTCAGACCATATGCTATCAAAGTATTTTACTGCATAAGGGGCCTTAGAGATCCTGTATCAATCATTTCATAAATATGGGTTTTCATTGAATCTGAAATGTGTACACAGTAAAGGCAAGTAATATGAATACTACCAAAGTGACACATCCTACAGTAGTAAATAATCCAGATAACAGAATTTATATACTCAGAGATACTTAACTGGCACATTTTGAGTCGTATCAAACAGTTACATTTATAGCACTGTAGTGTATCTCTTATTAGAGGTGGACTTCCACTCAGTTTCTACCAG
This sequence comes from Cettia cetti, assembly GCA_013401135.1. Taxonomy (NCBI): domain Eukaryota; kingdom Metazoa; phylum Chordata; class Aves; order Passeriformes; family Sylviidae; genus Cettia; species Cettia cetti. Next base: position 20,226 of record VZUI01034232.1, read on the forward strand.
TTACAATTTATTAAGCTGAAGAGTAAGTACTTTTAAACTCAGCTAATTAATTATTGGCTTAATATTTGGCAGTCTTGTTACTTTGCAGGAGGGTCTAAATCCAAATTATTTATGATGGTAGTTCAGGCACTGCAAGGGATCAGTTTTCATGAGCTCTGAGTTACTGGGATTTGTGGATCAGCACACACTCAGTCACACACTCAGTAAGAAGAGAGGAAAGTGGAGCAGTGACAAGGAAATAACTGTGGAGGAATGAGGCTCCCACCATGGTGCAACGGCAGCAAGAATTGTATCAGGCACAGAAAAGAAGCCAGCTTAGCATCTTTAGTTTCTAGAGGCAAAATCCTATTTTACAGTCACAGTTACTTTTAGTAGGGCTGTGAATGGATCCATGTGTTGGACCAGGACTCCCACATGCCATGTAATCTCAGTCCCAGTTAACTTAGGCTCTTTAATTGGGATTTACAGAGAGAAATCTGTGTTAAATACCTGCCTCATTTTACTGACTTTATAATATCAGGAAACCCAAGTACCTAATTTAGTAGCCATAACATTAGGTACTGAACCCCTCCTTCCTATATATAGCCTAGGACCCAAACATACAGTGCCAGGCCTTGATTCTGCCTTAATTTAATGAAATGGATGTATTTAGAATTAAGGGATGGCAGAGTTTGGCCCATCATTTACACACTCTTGTTATGAGGAATGTAAAGTGGGAATTAACAAAAGCCCATCCTCAAGGGGAATGCTGGTTTTTGTGTTAAAGATGCTGGGAGGGGACAGCTGGAGGGCTGGGGGAGGGCACAAATGCTGCTCCCAGCTGCCCTAAAGGGTGTGCCTTCATGGTGTGCCTTCATGGTCCCTTGGTTTTGTCCCAGCCAGTATCTTGTTCAGTTAGGTTTTCAAAGAAAACCAGAAAATGAGTCTGTCTTAAGCTCCAGTGTTTCTAGCCTCTGCAACGCTCCTTTCTTTTTCATCACCTTCCTTCAGAAGCGAGCTATAATTGAGCTAAAAATAACAAAGCTACTTCAGATTTTATCTTTTCTGGTGTCTCACTGCATCTGAGAGGTTAAGGCATTGCTTTTACAAAAGAAACCCACATATGGAAAATTTGGGTTTCCTTTTTACATTATGTTTACTTAGATACTTGATGCCCATATCTTGTGAGTGTTACACATTGCAGACTAGGTCCAACCATAATCACTGGTAAGTTTCCTGGAATTGCGTGAAAATATAATAAATTTTTATTGGACTTAATGAAAAACATTGAGGGAAATTCTATGTATAGCTATGTATCCAGAATTTTATTAAAAATGTAAATGCATTATAAAGTAGTAAAAGACAATAATGTCTACCAAAAATATATTACAATAGTGTTAATTAGTTTCAAATTCAATCAATTGGTAATTCTGGCTTTTTCATTTTTTTTATTGAAGCTGATTGTGGGTGGGCTAAGTTATACTTGGGACATGAGTACCTGTCCAGGAGAACTCTGGGGGACATTTCTATATAAAATCCCTGAGCTGCATTTTTAAATTCAGGTGAAGATGCATCTGTCTTCTCTCTTATCTTTCCTTTTAGGCTTGTGCAAGTCTTGCTGCAAGTAAATCTGTTAAAATACAGTGAAAGAGGAGGAATGAAACTGATTTTTATCCACAGGCTGTAGTCACATGTCACAGATCAATGTTATAAGAGATTGTGGGCTGCAATATGGCAGGGAGCATATGCTGCTGACTGCTGTGCCTCCTGTAGGTGCTATTCCTGAGGGAAAAATGGTCAGGCTTGGTCCTTCTGTCTGTGTCAAGGATGAATTGTGTATGTCATTGTGGTCACACATTGTGCTTCTTAGATCAGGGACATCAGTTTAACATAAACCCTTATATTTCTTAAACAGAAAACTTAGGAGTGCTGCCATTGGTATTTACAGGATCCAGGTTTTATATTTCAAATTTAAAAAATGTGAGATGGATGTGATCAAAGAGCAGTTTTTGCCAGTCTTGCACCCCTCTTTTTGGCAAAACAGATGCCCCAGAGCACAGCTGTGGCCAGTGAGTCCATGCCCTGGATTCCCCCAGGACTGGAGAATGGAAACAGATTCCTGTTTGAGCCAGGCCCATTTTGGTTTTTGCACCCAACCAAGTATGCAGAACATTCCTGTCATATGTCCTGTTCCTTCTATTCCCCTCCAGGAATCTTTTCCCAAGACCAAGGAGCAGAATAGAAAACGTATTGATTTCTCATTCTTGCTCTATAAAAGAGGTAAGGCCCAGCAGCTTAACAGGTCTCATGGCTGGAGCTACTGCACACGTCTTTAGTGTCAGCACATTTTTTTTGCAAACAAAGAGAAAGTCTAAAAATAAAATCGGTGTTATTTTGAAGCATTAGAAAAGCTTTTTCTTTCACCTTTTTAAATAAAGCATAAAACAAAATAAGAAACGACTCCAAACTGAAATGCCCTGCTGCTTTTAGAGAATTTGTATCAAAATCTTTTTGAGCATGACAAGTTAGTAGAGCATGGAGCTGTTTAAACCTAATGTGTGGATGCAGAGGCTTTAAATCACAGAAACCAAGGACAGAGCAGATTTTAGGGTATTTAAACTTCTGCATGTAAAATTATGCCACTGTTGCTTGTAAATATGCTAAAAGCCTCCTGTAGTGTGTTGTAAATATGCTAAGAATCCCCTGTAGTTAATTCTCCCACTATTGTTATAAATGAAAGGAAAGAAAATGTATTTCTTACTTTATAGCCTCAGTTCCCAGGTGTAAATCTACTGTTTTGCTTGGCATTAGCAGCTCTGTTCCTTGACTGACAGGTTTCAAAGTTTGCCATAATTGTGAGCTGTGCTCGCATTCACTGTGCTTTAGAGTCAGCAGGGAATGGTCCTATGTGCTATTTTTCCAGAGAAAGGGCATTACAGTGGCAATATCTAATAAAGCCTGAAAGCACCCCACCTTCTCTTGGTATCTTTCGAATTCTTGTAATACCACAGTTTCCTTTCCATTACAACATCATAGTCTGAGCTGCTGTAGTTATAATTGTCTGAGAACTCCCATTATAAACCTGAATTTCTCTGTGTTATGGAAAGAAGTGGTGGAAGTAGGCCTGACAGACTGTCTATCAAATGCTATTTTGTGCTTGCTTCCTAACATTTTTCTAGGAGCAAAACAGTATAGGTAGAAAAAGAAGAAACTATCCTAGTTAGCAACAGTGAATGAGGGGCTGGCATACAAGTGCTGCACTGGAGAAAAGATGCCAGGGCTATCCATGGACAGCCAAAGCCTCAGCCATCAGCAGAAGCCAAGTGAAGTGTTGGCATGGTACAAAGTCCAAGCAGTGCCACAAGGGGCTGCTCACAGCACAAAGTGCTTTCCTTCAGGGATCCTGCTGCTTTTCTGAAGGGATCTGCTTGCTCTGATCCTGTCAAGAGTCCTCTCTTGGGTGCAGCCTCGTGGACCTGGGCAGACCCTGCTCAGAATACCCTAATGTTACACGGATTTTCTTGGGGAGGATTAGAGCAAACATTGAGCTAGCTCCTCAGTTGGCAAAACAGCAAAGATCTTCCTGGTCTCTCCCAGCCAGGAATGGTTCAAAGAGGGGCAGGTCCACAGTGATGAAATTAGTTTTCTACTTTGTATTTCACTGAGATTTGGGAGGGAGGCAGAAGTATTTAGGGTCAGTTTGGGAATCAAGAAAGAGAAGAAAATATTGTATTTTTATTGTGCAACTCTGATTTTCCCATTGATTGCTGAGGCCAGCTGTAACGTACCTCGTTAAAATACTAATTCAGAAATCATTTATGATGTACTAAAATTGGAATACCCCTACTGAGTAATGTATTGTGGTCAGTAGAATTTATCTGAAATGATGCACCTTAATGATGAAGGATATTTTCTCTCTGTTTAGTCTTTATTCAGACTGCTTTTCTTGGAAAAACGGCTGCAACTGTTGAGATTCAGTTTCTGATGTTTTCCTGACTGTAATCCATTTGTTTCACTGTATGGTTGAAATTTTATTATTTTGGTCAAAATGTCATATTTTATTGTATTGTTTGGTCAGTGTAAGATCTAAGTCTTTGGACAGGCCACAGTACTACCACTCTGTAGGTTCTGCTAAAATGGGATCAGATTTCTCTTCTTTAATATAAGTAGCATACTTTGCATGCCTATTTAAATACTCTCTTTCTGCTATTTTTTTATTTTCTGTGCTGCTTTTCTGCTTTCAGCACGAACCAATATAATTGCCTTTATGTACTTTTAGGTGAAGAATGATTTACTCACCACACTGAAAAAGAAAAAGGTATTGGGCATAAATAACTTCTGAGTGTGTCCCAACATTCTTGTATTTATTACATGTTCGAGAGAGAGCTACCTAGTTTGAGAGCAATTTTTTACAGAAAATAGATTGCAAAAAAGCGCAGCATGTGTCTAGAGAGTTTTCAGAAACACTTCTATTTGTGGTGCAAGGAACAAAGAACTGTGAAGTACGTGCTAAAACATAATGCACAGTGATTTTTACGTACCAAAGGCGCTGACACATGCTAAATAACATATGCAGTAACAAAGACCTTAATGTTAAAGGTCTATTTTAAAGCTGAATTAAATTCTGAATAGACTGGAAATACTCAGAGATATATTTTAAGGGTTTAAGACATTATGTCTATCCGCTTCCTTTTTTTTTTCATGTCAGCTGGGGCTTTATTTGGGTTTTTTTTCAGTGTATTGGGTTATGTCAACTTTCTAGAAAGTACTTCCATAATGAGGTGTGTGTAGAAATGTGCTAGATTTATTTAACTCCTGTAACCGATTACCCATACCTTGGTGCTGTACATTATTTCACCCTGGGTTAAGCTGGTTATTGTCTAGCAGTCTTCAATCATGCTTCTTCCTACTTCTTTATAACACCTCTGTCAAATATTCTGTTTAATGTTTAGTCCAGTATGTTGGATGGCTTTGTAGTGTTTTCTCTCCAGACCCTTAAACTTACCGCTAGAGAGATGTTAGTGTTGCAAAAATGAAATTTTGTGAATTAATCTCATTTGGTCTGGAGGTTTGTTACAGCTTTAATTCAGTCTGGTCTCCCTGGGAAATCCCAACTAATTCCTTGGTATTGTTTTATTAGTTGATAAAACAACCAGAAGGTAAAATTTGCAAAGTTATGATTTTTTAATTGAAGAATGGCTGGTCTTTGAGATTGAGGTTCTTTTCTTCTGGACCAGTTAGAGAAGGTCCTCGAAGCCCAAAAACTTTATTCAGGTGTCACTGCACCAATTTCTGAACAGATTCTTCTTCAGTTCTTCCTATTTATTGTGTTCTTTTCCCACAGGAAGCCATTTGACTAGCAAAACCATAGATAAGTTAAAGATGAGTAGTGCTTTTTCCATCCTTTTTTCTCCCCCAGTTTTCCATTTGAAGGCTTTTAATAAATCTTTTATAAACAGTATCTCTGTTAATTCAGAAAAATTAAAACCATTTTTTCAGTCTTAAATATTGGATATTGGTTCTGGCCTGCTGCTATGATGATGAAAAATGTGATATAAAGATTTTAATTGACAGTCTGTGCTGAATCACTATGCCTGCTAACTGTCAGGGACAACCTGTCCTGGTGATATTCCTGCCGGTTTGCCAGGTCCCTTAGGTTTCCTGAGGAAACCACAGTAGCTCTGTCTGCCAAGTTTTTTCTATGTACATCAATGTAAAAGCTGTCAGGGTAATGAAGTCTGATTCTATTTTTGGTTTGCCTTTTTTTTTCTCCTCTCTCACAAATTAATTAGCCTTATTTTTAATGTAGATTTCTTTGCTTCATGTGTCTCTGCATCCATAGTAGAAGAAAAGGTAATAAATAATTTTTCTTTCATTGCATTATTTTATTTTCCATTTTTGGTGCTATGCCCACGCCCTGATACTTTCAAAGGTGGCTGCATGAACTGCTTCAGGTCTTGGTTGTACTGGCACTTTGACTCTTGACTTAACATCTCTCCATGGTTTCCCTATGCTTTCTCCCTTCTCTGGGAATTCCACCAAAAGAGTATTTAAGTATGAAGTGGGTCATTCCTTACCTTCCATTCATTCTCTGTTTGAATAACAGAATCCTTAAGGTTAGAAAAGACCTGCAAGGTTATCGAGTCTAACTTTTGATTGAACACCACTTTAGTATCAACTAAACCATAGCACAGCAGAGTGGATCTCGTAAGTGAAGTGGAGATTGGTAGCTGCCTTGGCCACAGCAACCATGAAGCAATTGAGTTAAAAGTCCCTGTTGACAGGAAAAAAAAAAAAAAAATACAGCAAACCTATACTCTGGACACAAGGAGAGCAGATTTCAGGATTCTCAGGGAATTAATGAGCAAGGTTGCCTGGGAAAATATTTTTCCAGGTGCTGGGGTCCATCAGTGCTGATCATTTTTAAAATATCACCACTTAAGGGGACAGGAACAGGCAATTCCCAAATGTGAAAAGTCAAGCAGATGAGGAAGAAGCCTGGCTCAGCTGAACAGGAATCTTCTCTTGGAAATAAGGCAAAAGAGGAAGGTGTATGGCCTGAAGCTGTGTCAGGGGAGGTTTAGGTTGGATATTAGAAAAAGCTTCTTCACCCAGAGGGTGGCTGGGCACTGGAACAGGCTCCCCAGGGCAGTGGTACACAGCACCATCCTGACAGAGTTCAAGAAGTGCTTGGACAATGCTTGGAGGCACATGGTGTGATCCTTGAGGTGTCCATGCAGGGCCAGGAGTTGGACTGGATGATTCTTCTGGATTCCTTCCAACTCATCACAGTCTATGGTTCTGTGAAGTTCCATGTCAAGTTGTTTCTTGAATACTGCCAGGGATTGTGGCTCCACCACTTCCTCAGGCAGCGCATTACAATGCTTAACTACTCTTTCAATGAGAAAATTCTTCCTGATTTCCAGCCTTGACCTCCCTGGCACAGCTTGAGGCTATGTCCTCTTGTTCTGTTGCCTGGGACAAGAGGCCAATCTCCACTTGGCTACAGATCACTTTCAGAGAGTTGTAAGAGAGTGATAAGGTCCCCCCTTTTCTTCAGGCTAAACAACCCCAGCTCCCTCAGCTGCTCCTCATATAACTTATTTCCTTCAGCAGCTCTGTTACCCTTCTCTGGACATGCTCCAGCACCTCAATGTCATTCTTGCACTGAGGGGCCCAGAACTGAGCTCTGGATTCAAGGTGAGGCCTCACCAGTGCTGAGTACAGGGGGACAACCCCTGCCCTGGTCCTGCTGCCACACCATTGCTGATACAGGCCAGGATGACATCGGTCTCCTTGGCCCCCTGGGTGCTGTGCTGGCTCATTTTGAGCTGCTGTTGACCAGCACCCTCAGTCCTTTTCTGCTGAGGAGCCTTCCAGCCACTCTGCCTCCAGACTGTGGCACTGCCTGGCGTTGTGACCCCAGTGCAGGACCTGACACTTTGCCTTATTGAACATCACACCACTGTCCTTGGTCCACTGGTCCTTCTGCAGAGCCCTCCTACTCTCCAGCAGATCAACACTCCCTCCCAGCTCACTGTCATCTGCAAACTTACTGAGGGTCCACTCAATCCCCTTGTACAGATTATTTGATAAGGATACTCAACAGGACTGGCCTTTGCTACTTACTTGTGCAGTTTGTCTATTGACTAAACAGGTGCTTCTTTCATTTATGAAAAATATTTGTGGGTCTGTGTGTACTTTCAGGATTTGTACGTGCCAGCCTTCTCGGTGCCAGCCTGTAGAGTGGATGCCATCCCAGGGTCCCTGAGCTGGCCACGTGCAGGTTGTGCACTGCAGGCAGGCTCTGGGCAGTGCTTGCATGAGAGCCAAACAAGTCACAGTTTTCTGGATTTGGGATCACACAAAATGTTAATTCCACAGTCTTCTCATTTGTGAAATGGGAATAATAAGCTTCCCTACATGGTTACTGCTTGAGAAACTTTGGTGAAAACATCCACAGGAATTGTTCATCTAACATGAGAGAACAATGCATGGAGGCTAATATAAAAGTAGGTGTTGTGCTGTGTACTTTTCATTTTGAAAGCAATGGTAGTACAGGCAGGCCATTAGAATGAGAAATTGTGTCTTGGTGGAAGTGTTCTTCTATTTCTTTAATTTTGTAAAAATTTTGTCACTTGTTCAGGGCAAAACCAGCTTTAAATTTCTATCCCATTTGACAAAGGAAAATGTTGCTGCCAGTCCTTGGACCTCTGAATTTTTATGATGGCTCAGTAACTAATTCTGTTTCATAAGAAGATATGCAGAGACTGTGATGTTTGCCTCTTCAGGCGAAATTCTGGAATCTGTTCCTGCTTGTAGATTTACAGGAGCATGTTACACTGCCATGTTACCATCAGTCAGAGAGACTGGAACGCTAAGAGTTTTGCTGGGTTAAAGTCCTAAAAAATCAGACCAAGTTTTCACCTGATGGATTCAATAATCTCTTTATTAAAATAATTAGATTTTCCTATTACATAAGCAGCAATAAATTCTTCAATATCACTGTCAGATTATTAATAATGTGGGATTATGATCTCTCTGTGGCAAAGTAGATAAAGAAAGGAACCAGAGGCAGAAAATGAAAGTTTGATGATAATATTAGAGATAGAAAAAACAAACGAGTGAAAGAACTATCAGATTTAAAGAGATATCATGCAAATAGAAATGTGATAGAAGTGTATAAAGAACTGGTAATGTAGAAAAAAGGAAAAGTGACATAAGTAATGCAAATATGTCTCATATTTCAAGGAAGTATTTCAAAGAAATATCCTGAAATAAAAAGAAAAAATTAATAAAACAGTCTTTAAAAGTTACAAGCACTGTTTTGCAGAAGATGCAATTTCCTCATAGGTACGTACTGCTGCTGGAGGACTGGAGTTTTTTTCTAGTTCAATTAACCTATATATACACACTTATAAATCTGCATTATAGGACATATGCCCATGTGGTCCTCACACATCAAGCTTCATATAAACACACTGTGAGATAAGTGAGATCCTGTGGGAGGACTGAACAAATACTCTGAGTGCACAGAAATATAGCAAAAGGAGATGCCTTTGTAGCATATAACAAAGAAAATTTTGAGCTAAGGAATAAATTCTGCCCTTTTGACTTGAGAGCTGTAGGACCTTTGTACCGTGGATGTGATTCTGGCCTACAGAGCAGAAGAGGTCAGTGTGAAGCAGGGCTGATGGGCTTTGATGGGGCTGGACTCATGCCAGGCCTTCATGCATTGCCTGATCATTTCTTGTGAAATGCATTACTCTGTTTTTCAGCTCAGGAGAAACATTTTGTTTGCAAAACACGTAGCTGCATATTCACTTACGCTTCCCAAGCATGTGAATGCATAGGGTGAGATGGATGGCAGTAATTTTCACAGCTTAAGTTGCCACTTTATCATGGGGAAGCAAATAGGATCCATACGAGGTACATGTTATTGCAGAGTATGTTCCTTGTGTATCATTTGGCTGCAGTTAAAGCCCATCAAATCTCCTTTATGACTCCTTATATCTCAAGATTCTATTTGCGTCACATTTCATGTGTGTGTTTCACTAGAGGCTGCATTCAAAGCAACATATTCCAGACAGGAGAGCAGCTGCTGGCTGCTGCTATGCTAGGATGGAAATTCAGGAGAAAAGCATCTGCCTAATCAGGGAAAATTAGAATTCCTCATGCTAAAGAAGATGTCGGATTCAAGAGAGGGTTTTTCTTTAATAATTCTTACTTAGTATACTGGAATTTGCTGTCCATTGATCTCATTGGGTCACACAAAATACTTTGTCTTAGGATGATACATACTAGGAAAAAAACACATTTAGGTATAAAAGATAAAGCAAAATGCATACAACTGACAACAACCACACTTCTTTATCAGCCGAAGGAGCTATTGCACCCTAGTACTCTTTATACTGTGTTTCTCATAATGAAACAGATAGGGACACTCATGCCATGTTTTAAATACACCAAAAATTAATAAAGATTGCCTGAAGCACTGACTTGAAATTTCAGTATTGAAAGCATTTGGTAGTGCCTGCCATTTTCATGCATTAAGAAAGCAGGGATATTAATTTTTGGGAAAATACATTATCATAGCTGTCTTTTGGAAGTCTGTTGTCCATGAGAGTTTTGCTGGAAACTAGCTTTTAAAGAAATGCTAATTGTGATAGTGAGCTTTCTTGGGCCTTTTCAGGTCTGCTTTGGTTCTCATACTCCATTCATCTGTGCCATGGTTTGAATGATGAAGCTGTTGGATGTGCAGGTGGATGTTCTCTGTTTGGTGTATCCTGCATCATCCCTGGGCATGAGGGATATGTGTTTGCTGCAGCTGCCATCTCAGAACCTTTGCCAGGGATCTGTAAGTAATTAGGTGGGACTACTGTATATTAAAATATGCCGATACATTTGAAAAGATGTTACTGTAGCAATGGGATTTTTAGAAATAAAAGCTCTTCACTGTGTTTCAAGTCTGCCATGGCCAAAAGCTAGCCCAGTAGGAACACAGCCAGGAATGACAGGCTTTTTTTTGAGGATTTAGTAACCTGAATTTCTGCTACAAAAAGATTTTACAGCTCTCATATATATTGATGAGGATAATCTAAAGAGAGTTTATCTCTGTAATCTAATTTGGAAGATTAATTACTGAGCTGGTTTTTATGTATTTTATCCTTACATGCACAGTATGTACAGTCATCCCAATGACCAATTAATCTTTTTTTTTATCAATACAGAAATTGAACTTGTGCTTTTGAATGCTGTGCTAACCCCTGCCTTGGTCAGCAAAATAGCATGGTCCCTTCAGGTGAGACACTGCCCAAGGCTTTTCTGCTGTAGTGCCTGAGAACAACAGCCCTGGTTTTGCAGTGATGACATTAGCACTAGCCCAAAAATGCACGCCAGGAGACATTGCTTGTGTGGCAAGGCAATGTGCTCTGCACACTATATATAGGAATACATAACAGTATCTGTTATTTGCTGGAGCTACTCTTCCAACTTACATTATTTTCTCCCTGGCAGAGTTTCTCTACTGCTACCACTGGAGAACATTTCAAGTTGTTAATAGAAAATCCACTCCCTTATCTGTGAGCTTGTTATATGTGCCTGTCATTTGCTCATATTATCACAACAGCTTGTAGAATATTGTCATTTGTTTCCAAAGTATCAGAAACCAGCAGTGATCAACCTCAGTTCCTCTTCCTCTGCCTCCACAGACACATGCTCCACACAGCCTTGCAGCTGCATGGCGTGGGAGTTGTGTGGTTTTGGACTGCCCATGCAGTGCTGACAGGTCAGAAATGTGAGATGGAGCACTGGCACTGATTTCCAAGAAATCATGAAACAGTGATTTTTAGCTGAAAAGAGAGTATAGGCGAGGTGTTGTGATGGTCCCCATTGCTCAGGAAGTGTAGGGGGAGGAAAGTGAAAGGGGGTGGCAGAAGGGTAGGGGGACATTTGGATATACTTGGGCTATCAGATTGTAGAAAGCTTTGTGAAAAACAAGTTATGAACTACTCTGGGAAGCAGTAATGTGGCAGAGAGGAGAGACATAATAAAATATTTCTGCATGTGTAGGAAGCATCTTTGCTGCCCACCTGATATTGCTTTTGTTTTGAAAACTGAAGGAAATTATGCATCAACCGATGACAGGGCTTTTCAGATGCTTCTGGCAGTTTGCATGCTACATCACACCTTAATCAGTGATAATTCATACAGAAAATCTTGTAGATATGGGACTCATGTAATGAGATCACATCCTCTTATGGGGAGCATAGTCCTCGTCTAGAAAAAGACAACAGCTAATTTTGCATCATTTTGATTTGACGTTTCAGTGGAAGTCGTGTGGTGGCTCTGAATTGCAGGTGAGTCAGAGTGTGGGAAAGCTTTCTGCACAAGAGAAATTATAGTTTTTAGCATTGAAATTTTAATTCTCATGGAAAACAAGCAAAGCTGTAACCGGGAACTTGCTCAAACATCTAAATGCAGAAAATACAGATTTAGAGTTCAGCCAGACTCCTCTCTAATTAGTGTTCTTACAGGGTGGCAATGACCATGGTAGATGTCCCTGAAGATTGTCACCTTCTGAGACTAGAGCTGAACCATTAAATTCATTGAAGCAGTCAGCGTTTCTGTTCATGTGTGCATATTCTTGGCAGCTGAAAAAGTGTTGCTCTCTTAAATGAGTGTGTTCCTATCAGGTAATGCCTGATCATAAGATGAACAATTGCAGTGTGTTATATTTCACTGTCAATCTCTTTACTTAATTGCTTTTTTTTTTTTTTTTTTTTTTTTAAGCAAAGGCTATGATAGAAAGTTTAGTCTGAACTCAGTTTCTTTTCATAACACATACTGTTCAATGTACTGTAAGTCTGTGTATAATTAAGGAATTTTTAAAATTAGAGTAAAAGCATTACTGTGGATCCATTAATTTTGTGGCAGGCATACCTAATACAGTCTTGTAATTTTTAGGAGTTATTTAAACTAGCAGATAGCCTTCTGCTTTTTTAGGTTCTCTATTAGGCTAATATTGAAATACCTTAGAACCAAAGGTTTCTGTAAAGAATTTCTGTAACATAGAGCTGCTTTAAAATATGGTTCAGTCACACATAGGAACTCATGGCATTCTAAGCTGCTTGTTTCTTTGAGGACCAGCCAAAGTCTTGATATCCATGCTTGCCAGAGTTGATTTATGACTTATCCAGAACAAAGTTTGACACATGTGACTGCTGGACTCCAGGCCAGCTTAAATTGCATAACTCCTGCAACATGCACAGCAAATGGAGCCAGGTGTGTGTCCAAGAGAGAAGGGGAGGTGGCTCTTGCATGTGGGTATCACTGTGCCATGTCTCTTCCACCCTGCCAGCTCATGGCAAGCAGGATGGCTCTTCTGATGTGACCTTAAGTCCAGCAAGTGGACTCAGCCAGCACTTACTATAAAAGTTGTTCTGAAAAGTGGCAGAAAAACTTCATCCATGGGTTAAGAGAGGTGGTTCAGCTTTGCTGATAGAATGCAAACATTTGGTTTGCTCTTCAACCAGCAGATCTGACTGTGCACAGGCAGCAAGCAGATTTGTTGCAAGATTTTAGTATTTTATTCCATTTTATTTAAAAATTTTCACAATTGATTCTTGCTCTAGGATTATATTTAAATAAAATTTAGGGCATTGTTTTTGGTGAGTATAACCCAGGGAATGTCATGGGGTCACTACTGTTAGAGTGAATAGTTTATTACAGCAGTTGAAATCTTGTATTTTGATGAAGGAGAGGGCACCATCAGTTCTGTGAAATCTCTGTGAGGATCATTACCTTATTAGCTTATTTAGTTTTTGAGACAGGCAAAGCATTAATGAATGTCAGGAAGAAAAGATGATCTGATACTGTTTTAAGCACTTTGCCAAAACAGTAAGCAAACTTCTCCAATCTGTGTGATCATTTCTGTGATTATGCAATAAAGCTAGCCTAGCTTTTGGACTGTTTCAGTGCCAAGGGGTAACTTGTCATCAAGTGGGGATCTTTTCATTTATCAGTTTATTTTTTGCCCTTCCATGGAGACTGGCCAAATAAAATGTTTTCTTTGTGCCCTGTTCACCACTCTGTTGTTTTCATCAATTTCTCTCTTTCTCTGGGGCTGCAAGTGTCAGTCAGCTGCAATAAAGTGTCATTTTTGCACTTCAGAGTTTGTTGAGAGCTCTCAGATATTTAGTGCCCAGTTTCCTGGACCTATGCTGTGGGTAAGCCACATGGGATATGTTCTCAAGAACTCAGGTAGAAATATGTCTGGCTGATCTGGACCCCATAGTAATAAAACACAGAGCAAAGAGTCATCTCCTGCCTGCTGATAGGCAAGTTCAGCAAACTCTGTTTATGTTTTTTGCTTGATACAATTTTTTGACCTTTATGATTTGGAGGACAGCTTGAAAATGTCCAAGTGAACTGACAAGAATCAGTAGCCAAAATACCAGGAATCCTGGCTTTGTTACTGATAGAAAAATAGCTTTCTTCACTTCCTTCATCACAGAAAATGGCACAAATCGTGTGGTTTTTTGTTTTGTTTTTTTTTTTTTTTTTTAATTCCTTAAGTATGATGTTATTGCATCTGCTGCTTCTCCAGAACCTATCGTGACTCAGGCAAATTAGATCCTGCTCCTGCATCCCAAGTGCGGACACAGAGATGCAACAGCTGAGAAATCCTGCAATGGAGCCGTCCTACCGCATGCTGGCTGCTTGTGAATGCTGCTGGCTGCAGCTGAAGGTGGAGCTGGATTGAGCCCAGTCCCCCTTTGGGTTCTGAAGCAGGCAGTGTGTTTCAGGCTGGGAAGTTAGGCAGCTGATAAACAATAGGAGGTTTAAATAGAAATGGGGTGCAGAGGGTTTTGAGGCTGTGTTCTTCACCTTAACTATTTTGCCATGTTAGGAATTAATGAATTCATTACCATTCTTCAGTGAGCCCCAGGCTAATAACTCTGTGAGCTTAGACACCCTCAAGGTAATTCTTTCCTTCCTTTTAAATCAGGCCAATTTTGTAAATGTCAAGCAGTCTGGACTAAGAAATGACTAATTTTATGTCATTTAAAATCTTTTGGTAGCTATGATTGTATCTTTCTAACAGATATGATCAGTTAGAAACCTTGAACAATTTGAATGCTCTCTTCAGTCTGGGCAAGGTAGTACTACAGCAGCATTTATCAATCCTTTAAGATTTTTGTAGCCAGAATGTTGTTAGGATCCCTTAAAGTTTAAAGATGCGTCGTGTAGTGAAAGTAATGTAAAAGCACAAAATTAATCAGGATACTTCATTTCCAGTATGGAAATTAGAGATGCATCTGGCATCTTTCCCTGGCTGTGTGGGAGTGTTGCAATGCCTGAAACTGCCTTTGTAGGATGCATGTGCAAAACTCATCTGAAACTGCAGCCACCTGTCAAGTACCACAGGGGCATTAAGTTCTGAAAAAGCAAGACAAGGAAACAACAGAGCAGCTAAAATATTGCCTGTGATAGAGAGAATATGATGTGAAATGTAATCATCAGTAGTAGTTGATGTAAAATAAAGAAAACATCTACAATCTCTTTTAGACTCATATCTGTAGCTTGGATGAGGGAACAGAAGAAATGTTGGCAAAAAAGTTTTGTGGGGCACACTGGCTTAAAAATGGCTTAAAAGTTCAGTTATCAAAATTAGATCTCATAGACTTTTTGGTGTGTGAAAGGGGAGAAGATGGGAAGGAAAGAAATGGCCAGGTAGGTGAGCAGCACTGTTTCACACTGGTGGGCAAAGGGAGATTTATGGAATATGTCTGCCCGGTTAGAAGACACTCTCCATGCCCCCATGGACTCCAGAATGGTCATCAATATAGGGAGGATTTAAAGAATTACACTGAAGTTGTGCTAGCTGAAAAGAAGATCAGGGAAATTGAAATGTACTATTACTACCTGTAGCAAAGCATCTTATATCTGCAGATGAATGCTGATGGGGTGGGAGTGAAATACTTACAAAGAGCAAACTGAAGTGGACTCCCACAGTAATTCTATCACTCTTACTTTTATAGCTGATTCTTCCAGAATCCCAAAATATTCACTCTGCAGCATCCCCCAGGTAGGAACAGAGCAGTGTCCCATATAAATTTAGTCCTAATCTCACCCTAACCTTGTAGCAGAAGAGAAAGGATCAGTAAAAAAAAGACAAGTGGAACTCAACTGAAACCAGCTAACAAACATTGCTAACTAACATTTTAACATTACAGCAGTTATTGGGCACCAAAATAATGATCTATCTTTGAGATTCTTGCAGTTCAAATAATTTTCTCAAATTAGTGATAAGATCTTTGTCATGCTTCTGATCTTCACACTCATTCTCAGACTACACTCAAGTTTGAGGATTTTAGATTGACTAAATAACTGATGAACCATACTCATGCTCAGAGTTTGACACTGCTGATGTGCTTTGCAGAATAGAAGAGATTTTTTCACCAGCTTCAAGGCATGGGGCACCTGATGCCATCCCTTAAGCAATAAACTGAAGATTTGTAACAGATGTTTTATAAGGCATTTTCATGTGTTCTATGTTTCCTTTTACTCCTCCTATTAAATCAGGATTTTTAAGCTGTTTTCTTTAAAGACAAGTGACGAGTGAATCAGTAAGTAAAGGTACAGAGACAGACCATTTGACAGCCTATGAAAACAGCAATCCATATGGATTGAATGGTAAAACTGATTTGGAATTCTGATTTATATGTTGCAAAATAGTGAAAATTTCTAGGAACAGTTGCATAACTTTGAAAGTTTCTTCTTTAAAAATTTCTTTCTTCCCCTGTGTTGCGAGTGAGCATCAGCAGCTGTGGCTCAAACTATGGCCAAGTATGAGGACAGGAATTTGAACTTTGTTTTCTGCTTTGCATCAACACTGCAATCCTCATGGCTCTCTGCCTTCTGTTTCCTATGATTTCTAGATGACTCTTGACCCCTCACTGGCTTTCTGCTCCTGTAATTCCTATCACTGCTTTGATAATAACGTTCTGGTGAAGGCTTGCTTGAATTGCTTGTGTCTGTGCCACAATAAGTGGTTATTTTGTCCATGATGCTGTGGTACGGGGTTTCTTTCCCTGTTCTTTCTGAATATTTGTGCACCCATTGACACAGCTGGTGCTGAACACTCGCTGTACATTTCTCTGCAGTCCCTGTGAGGAGTCTTGGTGATTTGGCATGGTGGTGGCAAAGCAGGCTCTGCCTGGTGTGCCTGAGTCCCTCCCTGAGTGGCACATTGGTGCTGGGGCTCCCTTTGAGCTCACTGCTGAGTGTGCTCTACAGGGTGCAGAACTGGCATCTTCATCACCCCAACTGTTGTCAAATAGGCTGATTTGTCAATATGTCTGTGTTAATTTCTATATCTCCTTGCTGTATGCTGGCCCATTTAAAAGCTATTTAGGAGAATTGTTGTAGCTGTTCCCACAAAAGTGCATTACTTCAAAGCTACTTGTTCAGGGTTCTGTGAAGCTCTGAATGTCCTAAAGAAGTTGCTATTAAAACGTCATTTGTCTAGAATCGGTTAAGAGCTCAAAGACATACTATAAATTCTCTTAATGTGATCAGGAGAATTGGATTAGACAGCTTTCCCAGCTGCATGCTGGTAACACTTTTGCTGAAAGGACAGATAATCCAAAACGAGCTGATATTCTGAAATCCAGAGGTACAAAAAGATCTTCTTGCAGAGGTTTTCATTCTGAATACCTTTAACTTTTTGTCTTGCACTCACAGTCCAGTTACTTTTCTTTTCTTTTGTCTTTCTGTGAAAAGCTGTTCCTTCTTCAGTCTTTTGCAGTTTGCCATGATGGCTGTGGCTTGATGCCAGCTGAGTACACAACCTGACTTGCTGTGAGACAAGACTGGGGACTCTTCCAAATAGCTGGCAACTACAAATACCTGCAAAACAGAGACAGGCAGCTTTGCTGCAGCTGCCTCTGTCTTACAGAAATGCCATCTTGGGGGTCATATGCACAGAAGAGAATTAATAAAAAAAAGTGGGGTTTTTTTTGGGGGGGGTGTTTGTTTCTTTGTTTTAGTGGGGTTTTTGTTAATTCAGCTGAACTAAAGAATTAAAAATTTCACAGCTTATATAGGACTTAAGGGGAATACACTTTATGGCTTTAACTTCAGTTTTCAACAAATTCAAGATATTTGTAGCCATCTTTACAAAAACAAGGTTATTGGTCTTATTTATGTTTGGCAAAAAAAAAAAAAAAAAATGTGTAGATGCTCCATAATATAGATGTTCACATAAAGAAAATTTAGTTGTTGGAAGGGAGGGAGGAGTTTAAGACAAATATGCATAAATATAAATCAACACAAATAGAAGGGAAATTTTGCTTATCAGTGTTTGATGGAGTGTATTAAGACAAAGAAAAGTTTTCTATGCACTGGAATGAATAAAATTCAGTTGCATTTAAAAGTTAATTAGAGTGTTTTAAAAGCTAAACCCCAAATCTGTTTATCATTTAATTATGTTTTAAAAAAAATTTTTTGAAACACTTCAAACAGTCTTTCCAGAGTGGGAGATGTTGTCTCATCATCTAATTGTCTGCTTCCTTCTCCTCTGAAATCTAATCAGAGGGGAATCTCCCATCCTCTAGAAGGAATGAGTTTAACCTATTGCCTAAGCTATTTGTATTAACAGAAAATATTTCACTGCTACTTTTGCTTCTTTTATGTTGTTGTTTTGTTTTGTCTACAAGAATAATTTATAAGTTAGTCAAGGAAAGGTCCTACATCTACAACAGGAATCAAAGAGATACATAAAGGCAATATATAGCCATATAGAGTAATGCAAAAATTATCAGGAGATTCAGGGTAATAATTAGCAAACTCTATGGACAGGAATATTTACTGCTGGTTATTGTACAAGGCTGATGCAATACTGAAACAGCAGCCTCACTTATATGCAGGCAAAAAGATTTGAAAGAATTATTGACTGAAATGAAGATGAGAAAATCTTCAGTTGCTGTAGGACTGCATTCAATGAAGATATTTCTGAGACTAAAGTGTCCATAATCAACAGTATCACAATTAAGAAATTTTAGGATGTCTTGAACACTGAACTCCAAGGACCCCAGAGGTTTTTTGCATCTTTACTCTGGGCTTGGACTTTGGATTCAGGTCTGTTTCTTGAACTGGCCAACCAGTTTTCTGAAGTCTGAAATGCAAAACCAAAGTGGCATTAGGATTGTTTAAAATTTCAGCTGTTCTCTATTGGTTGCTGTAGGTCTCTCTCAAAGGACTGTACAAGGTGATCTTCCCTGTAGATAAAAGTGTAGGAATTGACAAAGGGCTATCCCATCAATTTCAGTCAAATTAAGTAACTTTCTGTTTAAAAATCTTCTCTTTCACCCTGAAGTATTACATTTCTGCTTACTCAGAAACTCAATGTTATTGCTTGAAAGAGCAGAAGTATAATCCTCTGAGGTGCTGGTGTCTGAGGGGCCAGGAAGGCAATGAAAACTCCAATCAGTCAGTGTAGTACAAAAGCTCCCCGGCAGAGCTGCCTGGGGACTTGGCAACAGTGTGAGCTGCACTTACTTTTACTGCACCATAGATTAAGGGATGGCGCTGCACTGCTCCTGCTGCAGGATGAGCATGAGGATGAAAACGGGTGCTGCAGAGGAGAGCCCTGCTGAGCTGAGTGAGGGGTATGAGTGTTCAAGGAGAGGGTAGTCTTTGCCAGTCTTGGCTCATATATACTGTTCCCTCTGTGGGGAAGTGTGGCAGACCTCAGTCAGAAGCAGCAGTGAAATGCCACAAGCCAGGAGAGGGCAGTTAAAATAAAAATATTAACAAGTAGTGTTTCTTACATCTGACTTCCTTTCTCCTGGGAGGCAAAAGTAAAATAACCCCCCCAAATCCTTTGCTGTTCTGCTGTGTGATTTCTGTTCCACTGCAGAGGTCAGAAAAGCCATGGTGGTGCAGCTGGGTGAGAAGTGGGAGTTAGAGGTAAATCCTATTTGCACTCACTCTCCAGAGGCTTTAACTTGCCAGGTTAGTCTGAGGTCTGCAGTTTAAAAGTGATCCTGTAGGACAGTAACACTGAAAGGAAAGGTGCAGTAGGTGGAGGGGTGCTGAGCTGTGGTGAGCCACCCCCGTGCAGTGGCATTAAGACACACAGAGACCCAGGAAGCTGCTGTCCTCCCTAGCACTGGGATGTACAGCCCACTGCGTGGTGCACACCCCCTTCAGGGATATCAGTATGAAAGCTGTGTCCTGGTGGCTTTTCCTGACCTCAGTGTGTGTCCTTGCTCGATATCTGTTGAGGATCCTTCAAATGATGCTGCAAGAGCAAGTACTAGCAAGTACTCCTTCTCCCAGATTTGTGTTGTTGTCAAAGCAGGTGATGTAGGGTAGAGTGGCGTGTCTTCTCAAGTGAAACGCAGCTTGTTGTTACTGAAAGGCCAGATTTGGTTCTTCCCAGCCAAATCCTTCTTGTCAGTCCTATAAAGAATATCAGAAGCAGGCTCCAGAAACGTGGAATCTACTGTATGATGTGTTTTTTATTTGGTTACTTCTGAATTCACTCTAAAACTAGAGAGGCCATTTTCCGATATTTTCAGCCAAGTAAAGGTGAAGGTCCCTGTTAATTTTTCCTCTGGAAGGGTGCAGAAAACTTTGTTCTCCTTGGTGCTAGAAGCCATGAATGATTCCTTTTCAGGACAGAGCATCTCTCCTCCCAGCACAGTTGGCTCAGCTCTATAGTGAATCCATAAGCTGCATGGTTTGATTTGTTGGTGCTTTTTTTAGAAAACCTCACTTTATTTTACACCAGGCATGAAGAAGATGTAGAGGGATAATCTCTCTCTGCTTCTCTTTCACCTCTGAAAAGTAGTGTCATTCAGGAAGAGATTCTTCTCCACTTGGCAATCCTTCTTAGAGTATCTTATGGATTCTGGCTTTTCTAATTCATCCAAGGATTATACACACTTTGTCAGTTTTCACTGAGCTGTTTTTGTTCTTGGTATAAATATACAATTCCTATTCATAAGGAAAAAATCAAGCAGCTTTAGTTGTGCCTATCCACATCAAAACCTAATTTGATTTTGTGGCATAATTTAACCTTTTAGGGGTGTAACCTGACTTTTTATCCAGGCGACCTGCTTTAATTAAGCTA
The DNA here is from genome assembly GCA_013401135.1 of Cettia cetti. NCBI lineage: Eukaryota > Metazoa > Chordata > Aves > Passeriformes > Sylviidae > Cettia > Cettia cetti. The sequence goes on from VZUI01034232.1 coordinate 40,846, forward strand.
AGACAGTGTCCTCTGTGCTGTTTATAAGACACAAGATTTTGGAAGTGCTTTAAACTACTTGCAAGACAGGAGACAGCCAAGAGCCTGTGCTAACAGGTCTTGCTGAAAGAGGCATTTGTGGGTGCAAGTGAGGCTTGGATACCTCCAGCCCCAACATAGCTTTAAGTATGCCAGCAATGGTGGCGTGAAAGCCCTTTTTCACGTCGGTCTTGCAAGGGAGAATATGATGCTTTTTAGCCATTCTACACTTAACATGCTTAATGTAGAGATGAGGTTTTGTTTCTAAGCCTCCTGTAGATCTCAGAGCACAGGGAGTTGTCCAGCCACATCACAGCAACTTATTTGTAGCTGAATCAGAAATCTGATGCAAAAATCCTATTCTTGGTAGCTATTCAGGAGACCTTGACATTTTCTGTGGAAGAAAAAGAGGTTTCTGTAAGCCTTCATAGATTTCTTCTTTTTAATATTACTATTGCAGACAGTTCCACAGATAAAATCTTTAATGCATATTTTTCACAAATCTGTATGTGAGAGATAAATAAGGATAGAATCAAGCTTATATGGAATGTTTCAGTAACACTAGTGACACATATTTCATTGCTAAACTTTGTGTATAAAAAGTTATTAGACGTTTTAGAGTTAAAACAAAATAATAAAGCAGGTATTGTTTTGCATTAATGATTTGATTTTTGATGTAAAAAAATCTGGCATACATAACTTCTCTTTATATTTCATGGGGTCAAAGTTTCCCTTATATAGTCTCAATCTTTAATTTTATTTGAAGTAGTGACTGAAGAATAACTGTTCATCCATCATTTCTTCTTCTAAACTTGGAAGAAGCTGTTGAGAAATTATTCATAGTATTTTGAAAATTCTGGCCACTTTAAAATACAATTTCCTGTAGAATTTTTCTGAGCATGTGAAAAATGGCATAGAATTAGTAGTTTTGATCTATTTGGATCCTTTGCTGTTGTTGGATAGACAATTTACTAATCACAAAATAGATATCAGAGCCAGCTATCTGCTTCTGATACATGTATGCCTCTTCTCAACTCTTCTCAGTGAAAAACTAATAGTTTGATGAGCTCCCTGCCTGTAAATGTGAGATGTCATTTGCATAGTTTTCAAAATTTTAATCTGTCCAAATGTAAACTTGCACAGGACCTAACAGGTTTTCAGCCTGAAACTCCAAATCCAATTTATTGGCCCATCTTTATTTCACAAGGAAGGTGACAATGATATGCATGTCAATATCAGATCCTCTTAGTTTAGCCTGTAGGTCCTTTGCTAAATGATTCCACAGAATTGTGTATTGCATTATGGCACAGTCCTAAACCAAAGCAACATGAAAATTCCTAGAAAATTCAGTGGAGCCTGATTTTCATGCACTGTTCTTTGAGAGCTATGTAAGAAAGGGCCTAAAAACATTATAGTTGATGCAAAATCAGAGAAAGAGCCTTGGATTTGTTTTTCTGATTAAGTTTTCACCAATTTAGTTGCCAGTTTTTAGTTTCCTAAATTGTCAGGAGTATGTTGATAAACTCCTTTTAATAAGACATAAGCAGAGGAAGGGTCTGGATTTGCTTCACTAAATATTTTCTCATTTCTGGTTTTAGACTTGAATAAGGTAAACGTGGCATTTTCCTCTTTGTCATCTTCAGTGCAGCAAACACAAAAGATCTGAGATTAGGAAACTATTATGTGATAAAAACTCCAGGAATTATTGTTGGGTTTTCACTTCTTAATGCTCCCTTCTATTTCCTATAAACATTAACATGCTCAACAATTTGTGCCCCACTGAAAGTCTAGTATTTGATAGTTTAGACAGACAGTTTATTTTTCTACAATGTGCAGTTTCTCTTCCTGTACTAGAATCTTTAAATACTCAGTTGGCAATTCCTATTATAGTTGATTATTTGGACCAGGCAAATTGCTGAATAAAAGGTTTGTAAATTATCTGCTTTATATTTGTGCGGTCCTCAAAGGACTGAAATTTGCTTTGGGGAAAAGCAAAGGACCAAGTAATAACATTTTCTTTTTTTTTTTTTAAGTAGTGCCAGAAACTTAATTTCAGAGAGCTTTTTATTATTAAATTTCCCAGCCTTCCTTTCAAGCACTTTATTAGGAGCATGGCTCATTTATTTGGGAGTAGGAGGAAAGCGTTGAAGAAGGGGGAGATAAAGGTGAAAAGCAAGCTCATTAATTCATATTGTGATCTAAGTGTAGTTTTTATGTTGGCAACAATTTCAGTTTTCTAATGTGCAGTCATTGTGAAGGACTGGTTCTAACATGGAAAGTGAGAAAATTGTTTCTCTTGAACTTTTTTTTGAGCTCATTTATATTGAAGTTTTTAAGTGGTTCTCTTAGCGCAGGTGAAAAATACCTTTGCTCTTTAACAGGAGCCAGAGAAATCAAACTTATGCTTGTTTTACTTACAAACTAGATGCAGCTTTGAGCACTGGGCTTGAGTCTGAGGCTGTTAGAAAAGAGAAGTCTAGGTAATAGATATAGGGTCAGGAGGAACAAAAATGTCTTTTTGTTTATTTAAATCCATGGCTTAGCAGTTGGCACCTAACTTTTAAGAGGGGACCATTTGTCTCCAGTCTACAAAATAAAGCTGGCCTGAAAAGGTGCAACAGAAGAGGTCATTGCTGCTATTAGTTAGATAATAAAAGCTTTTTTTTGCCCCAGTGAAAGGCAGAAATACCGAGAGCCCACTTAAAGCAGACTTAAAGCATGGGGACAATCCAAAGCCTAATTTTGTCAGTGAAACCTGAGAAAGCTGACTGGAAACTGGAATTTCCATTCCCTAGGAGAGCTGAACATTTTTGAATTTTCTGTCATTCCACTTGGAAAAATTAGCATTCTGTAATAATATGGTTTAGGGCATAGAAATATTTCAAGTTCATTATTGTTCAAATTGACAAGCATGTTCTTGTTTTTTCTGTTAAAATGTTTACCAAACCTAATCTGATGAAATTAATATTTTCAACAGCAAACAGTTCTCTCAAGAAATGTCTTTGCTGTTTATTATCAGGGGATTTTGGACACATCCCTCTGAGGGAATGCCTTCATTTTCTGCCCATTCAATTTAACTACTTTTCTGCTCTTTCTGCTAAGTGTCCAAGCTGGAGCTCTGAGCTGGTGGCTGTCCTTCTCCAGCAGCTGTTTCTGTAGTGCTTGGGTCCAGAATACATTTCCACTTTCTCAGCACCATTGATGAGATGTTTCTATCTTCCTGAAATCCCTCTCAGGCACAGGGAGAGCTCTGAGGAGCCATGTGTGTCTCTGGTGCTTTTAGAATTTGAGATCAGGAAAACTCTTCTATTCCACTTTTTAATCCCCTTAACTCATTCCTCAAAATACTTGCTGCTGCCTTATTTAATACAACGTTTTCAGGCCTCCTTGTTGCAGATTTTGTCTTTCACAGGGTTTAGCCCCTCTGGCAGCCTGATTTGCATTTTGCATGCTTTTTCTCTCTGAGGATAACCTATGGGCAGTTACTGTGGTGCAAGGCTAAGGACAAGGCTCCTCTACAATAAGTGGTCTGGTTTAATGGGAAAGGAGGGATATGCAATGGGATTTGGGTGGAGGAAGCAGTGCAGAGGATGTATTTCTTACAGGCTGGGAAAATGTGACAGCACAGGTTTGAAGGAATGCACCATACTCTTTTAGAAATCACAAAAATAGTAGTAATCAGCTGAGGGGAGGCAGCTGGAGCAAGGCAGAATGGGAACATTTTACTTCCCTGTGCTGCAAAGAGGCTCTGTGGGGTACAGTACAGCACGTAGAAGATGTCAGGTGTAGCTTCAGGTGTTTGAGAGATGCAGTGCCACAGCATTAGTGTGAAAAGTAAAAGAGCTATTGGCACTTTTGCAAGAAATGGAGGGGAAAAATATTTCCACCACTATTCAGCAATGCTAAAAAAAAAGTAAACAATTTCTGTGAAGGTGTGCTGCAGAGAAACACAGAGGAAAGTTTTGAAAAACAATCTGGTGCCAATATGTATCCCATAGGAAGTAATTTTCCTACTGTAAATTAGGTCCTGTTTCATCATTTGTTCCTCACTTTTCTATGAACTTTTCAAACCCCATTTAAGATGAGGCACCTCCAAAAATCTCTGCTAGACTAATTTTTTCTTATTTCCTTTTAAAACCTATACCTGTGTGTCTTTTAGCTTAATGACTCTTTTGACTGTTTAATTTTTCTGGTAAATGACCAGAAAGGAATACTATCCTTCCTCTCCTGCCTTTACTAGAGTAAGAAGTGAGGTTGTTCAGCCCTGCTGCACCAGAACATTATCTTGCTTGTTTTGAAGCCCATTTCTGAGGCTATTGTGGTTGGAAGGACTGTTTCCAACATGGTTGGCATTGCCCATAGTATTTCAAAGGAGGAGCTCTCAAAGGGGCATTTACCATGAAAATTAATCTTCTTTTACTCTTTTGAGTGTACATCACCTGATGTGTTTACTCTTTTCATGGCTGATGATTTGCAGACATCCCATATTCTACAAATATACTTCTCCCTACGTACTTCCTCCATCTGACAACTCACAGTTTATAGCAGAAAGTCTTGTTATTAGTCCCAAAGCTTCTGACCTTGCACATGCCTATTAAATTTCATCCCATTTCTATTACCCTTCCAGATAATCCAGCCCCTGCCATGTGAACCCCCGATCCTCCCTCCAGACATTTAGGTCTCAGGGAATTTATTTGTTCGATTTTATATTTTTGTGCCAGTCACTAATACTAGTATTAAGTGAGATTGGCCTCAACCCCAGTCTTTGAGGTTTAACAATTGAAGTTTAACAATTCCCTTCCTGCTACATGCTCCTCTAACAGGAGGTAGCTAGGGGGAGGGGAAGCCTGCCCTGGCCCCTGTGACCCCAAAAGCAGATGCCTTTGGGGCACAGGGCAAGCTGCTCTTTCCCTGAGCACCACTGGCGAAGCCTGTGGAGGAGAGGTTGCTGGAGCAGAGCTGACAGGTTCTCTGGTGGTGAGTTCTGCCTCTGCAGCCAGGAGAGGCAGAGAGACACAGCCAACCTTTGGGAATGGCAGAGATACACATGAAAGGGCACCAGTAAAGGCCTTGTAGAATTTGCTTTGATGCAGAAAATGAGCAGGTATTGCTCAGCTGAAAGTTTGTCTGGAGAAAAGGGCCTGCCCTGCAAGGGCACAGAGGTTGGGGGAAGAGATTCATTTGCAGTCCCTCTTGCTTTCACTCTTTTACCCAGCAGAGAGAACAGATATTTCTTCTGTTAACAGTGTGTTGCTCCAGCTGGCATCCTAACAAAACTGACTTTCTGAGATGTTGAGGTGCTCAACTTTGGTAACAGATCTCAGCACTTAATCCTAAAACCTTATGTTGATTTGAGGTCTGCTGGAGTTATAATAGAATTAAAAAATAAAGAAAAACCAGAAAGCTGAGAAATAACCTTCTTTTTACCAGACAGTACAACGTAAGGCATTGTACTAAATCTGACTAAAGGTGTTATAATAAAACAGAACTTACATAGCTTTGCAGTGCCAAATGTGTGAGTTAATGGGTTGAATTTGGTAATTTATTAATGATTGCACACATTTTGTCTTTTGGAAGAATAAATTGCTCAGTATAACAATACATGCTAATGATACCCTTTTCTGTGTGGTCAGAAATGCTGTAGAGAGACAATATGCTAAACACCATGTTTCATGGGCAATAATTGTTATGAGTAAAGTATATTTTCTTTTGTTACAACACTCATGAACTTGTCAAAGTTGAGATACCATGCTGATGCCTGTGCTGATACTTGCCACTTTGAATGTTCACAGCCCTGTACAAACATTAATGAACCAATGTAAACAGTCATTTTCATAATGTGGCTTAATATAGTGAGGCATTGTGAACCTTGCTTTGCCTCTGTATGCACAAGGGATTGTAATTTACACCCCTTTCCATGCTCAATGAAGGCTCTGCCCATCATCAACCCTCTCACAATCATCCTTTTCCTGTGCAGTTCCCACTGAAGGGGGGGACAGGGCTCCAAAGAGCCTGGGCCATAATTTGTTTGGCTCTCTTCCAGCTTTCTAGATGGTGCCAGTTTGCTCCAGGCTTCCTCTGTGCTATATCATTGCAAATCCCTTTCTGAGGGGTGTTGTTTCCCCCACATCTGGAATTACCTCTCTCATTCACTGCCAGGAATAAAAGCCCACCTGCATTTCAAAAGTGCATGTCTGCTACATTGTCTTACACATTTGTCAGCAGGAAAGCACTGCCTGCTTTGTGGTTTTTTTTTTTTTTTTGTTTTTTTTTTTGTTTTTTTTTTTTTTTTTTTTTTTTTTTTTTTTTTTTTTTTTTTTTTTTTTTTTTTTTTTAATTTTACAGTGTTAGTTACCCTTTTGCTTCAAGCTAGAAGTATGTGCTTCTATTTTGGCAGCATGATCTCCAAGAGCTCTATTTGAGATGTTAAGAAGTATGCACTCTTAGGACTTCCAAGAGCTGGAGCAAGTAAATTAGCAGAATAGAATGAAGTCAGGTGAAGTACTGAAGGGCTCCAGATAGTTTAGGATTACAGCAGAAAGCATAATAAAAGCCAGTTCTCCCAGCTGTTGAAAGTGTACTGGGAGAGAGCTGAGAAGATACCAGCCTCCTATCACCTGGTGCTAACTCCCACAGCACTGACTACAAGCTGAAGTAATCTTTATTTTGGTGGTATCTCTGTATGATACCCACCTGTGAGCAGGGAATTACCTTTGTAGCCAAACTGGCCACATCCTGTGAAACCAGAGGGTTTATAGACTCCATAGCAAGACCAGGCCCTTTTGCCTGCAGGAATGGTTAGGTTCTTGTCTGGAAAGGTTAAGGTGAAAAGTGTGTGATGGTATTATGCTCTTAGTGGACTACAGAGTTCCATGCTGGCTAAAATGTGATTAATTGAGCAGAAATAATTCAAGTCTCTATCCTGCAGATTGTTGAGGGGAGACATACACTTGACAGCTAATACAGTTAAGCATTTGCAGCTTAAAGGTGCATGTCCACTGTGTTTCTTGAGGAGCAAACAGGAGTTGAATTATTCATGTTACTCAGTGCATATGCCTGGCTTTTAGTCTCATCATTCATCACTGCTCAGCAAACACCTGTGTTCATACATTGCATCATAAATACTGCAAAACGAATTGTAATTTTTATATTCTTTGAATATGACTCTGACTCACAGCCACACAATAAGATGCACAACAGCTATGCTGTGTTACTTGTCAATTTTATATTGGAGAATGTTAAAACAATTATTTCGGGATCTATAAGAGATTTCTTTATTTAATAGCCCCTGTACCAGCAGGGGGTTGTGGTCTGTTGGCCTAGACTTAGGCATGCCAAAGTCTGTGAAGAGACTCCCTTTAATGCTACTTAAATTTGTTGACTGATTGGACAAAAGTAAGTCTTTATTTTGTTTTATCTTCTAACTTTGAAAGCATCAACTTTAAAGAGTCTTGTTCATATTGATAGCTACAGCAAGGAGTTCAAAAACTAAATGCAGAGTCAGAATAGAACTCCATAGGTCAAAGGTACAAAACCTTTAGAAAAACCTAAATTATTCTTGTCTTTCTTGGGAAGAAGGGTAAAGAAAGACTCTGAATCTACTTGGATGAATAACTACTTTCAGAACAGATCTTAAGAAGAGGACAAAAAGCCTACAGCAAATGAAAAAAAAATCTTTATTGTTGCAGTTAGGAAAAAATGAGGATAAAATTAAATAGTGACACTGGGCTTAAATCTTGCAAAGTAGGTGAAATGAGTGAGTAGTACCTTATGTATAATAACTGTTGATCAGTCTTAAGAAACTGGCTGATCAAGTCACTAGAGCAAAAAGGCTCTAGAATAACTGAAGCTGAAAGAGACCTCCAGGACGCCATCTAGTAGAGTTTAAAGTAGATTTGATTAGATCAGGTTTCTGTGTCAGGGCTGTGTCCCCTCACATCTTCACTACCTCCAAGGAGGGAGATCTACAACTCCTCTGGGCAAGCTGTTTCAGTGTTTGACCACCTTGTCTTAAAAAGGCTCAGTCAACAGAACAGAGGTGCAGTTTATTGCAGTGGCTGGGAGCAGATAACAAGAGCTGCTTGTGGAGTGTGAGCCACCATTCCCAGAGTTTTCCACCAGTCTGGAAATTATTGACCAGTATGTACAGCTGTGTTCTGCTAAATCATACCATGAACTGCCACCACCAGCCACTAGTGACATGCTGACAAAAAAAGGCAAATGCCTTCTTGAAAGTTATTGGCTCAGGAATTTCCAGAGACGGTTTTTAAATCTAGCTCAACTCCTGCTAGAGACGAAATAGAAGTGGAGCACATACAAAGCAAAGCTATGAAAATGATTGATTATGGAAAATAGGGAAGAGTTAAAGAGTTTGGTTGTTGAGAGAAGTCAAATGAAGACTTTGAAAGGCATTTTACTGCTCTCTGTAACTTCATTACCACTAATAGGTATAATGGGAAGGAATAGATGAAGACTGTTAATTAGAAAAATGTTTTAAAAAAAAATGTGATGAGGCCTTGGAGCAGCCTTCAGAAGGAGCAGTTGTAAAAACACGTGAAACAAAAACAAAACCAAACTGACTTTGACATGGGGGTCTGCAGGGGCAGCCTCCTGCTCAATACACCATTTGTGTTTTTAGGGTAGACATTGTGCTCAGGAGTAATTTGCCTGGCGTTTCAGTACATCTGGCAGCATTTTGGTTGCTCCTGCCGTGCCCTGTGTATTTCCTGAGCACATGGACACGAGTAACAGCGTGTCTGCAATTTGCTTGGCAAATCCCAGGTGCTACCCAGTGCCTGCACCTTGCATGCATGAGGAAAGGCTTGACACATTATGGAAAGGTCATGGTGCAGGGAACACACATTAGGCCAGGGACTTTGCTGATCTTTCAGTTGACTGGGCATCATCTTTGTATGTTCATTTCTGCTGAGGAAGTCCAGAATAAAGATGTGTCAGCCCATAAGAGAGACATTTGTGAAAGAGAGTGAATGGTGTGTACTCTGTGTACGCTGGCTCCCTCTGTGTTCCAACTCAGAGTATTTTCCATGGCTAAACAAAAACAGCCATTTCCTTAGAATACTAGCTGATTATTTTTCAATTGTGTGTTTTATTTGTCATAATTTTATGCCCTTATAAGCAATTTAGGCCAAATTATGAAACTGAAAGTTTAGCTAGTTTTTTTATTTATTTAATCCACTTAAGAGTTATGTTTTGGATAGCCTGTTGGTGAAGCAAACTAAATTAAAGTGAATTCCATTGAAAAGCTGGTTCTTGTATATTTGTTTGTGAAGTCATGACTTGAGATTCTCCATAGTTGCTGCATTTTTATATTTTATATTTAACTTTATCACTGTTACAGATTTAGTGACCATAAATGGAATAGTGTAATATGAGAGAATTGATGTAACAGATATTTCATTGGAAAACAACTGATTTGAAAACAATTTAAATGTGTAACAGTGAGAGGGCTTTGGCAAAATGCAGAAATATCAGTCAACCAGTAGTAAGAGGCAAGGAATAACGTTTGAGTTCAAAATAAGGAAAAGAATGGAAATATTAAAAGATATTTAAGAGGAAAGTATTCGGGAAGTTATCAAAATAGTTTCTATTCCAGTATTTAAGATTCAAAAAGAGAGAACAAAAAATAGGTATGCTGATGAGAGATGGAATGATCAATGGTTTGGAAAGGCGTATGCTGCTGAAAAGGAAACAAAAGCTGCCTGTCAAAAAGGGGATGTCTTCCAGATAATCAGCTGATATTTGCATCAAGATCAGTCACCTGCACTGTCTCTAAGGTTTTAGACCAAAAAAGTTTTTGAACTAGACAATCCACAGGAGTATTTACACTGAACTCATGGAGCTGCAGGCTAAGTTGTATGAACTGTGTTGGTTTAGATGAGGTTTTGCCTAGCAAAGCTCAGCATTATTGTATTTTGTGCCCCTGAGAGTTCTTATTAATGTCTAAAGCTAAAAATAATGGTATGTCTACTGCCTTTCTAACATCATCTTTTAGCACAAGCCCAGGCTTTCCACCCTGCTGACCACTGAGCTTCTGAGATTATTTGTTGGGATGAATGACTTTACCCAAAGCACAGATTTGATAAATCCATGCAAATTTTCCAGCTTCTGGAACAAAACTTTCATCAATTTCTTGTAGTCCATAACTGCATGTATGATCCCAGCTATTACTGTGGCTGTTTCTAAGTAGTTTTTGTGCTGGTAACATGAATGAGTGTTTGATGTTTGGAGAAAGGAGTGTTTTTGAAAATAATATCTGGAGCTTTTGCATTGCCACACTGGGTAACGCTGAAAGCAAGGTGATCAGCCATGCTGCAGCTTTCATGTAGCAAGCAGCTTTCATCCTGACACCAATACCTTTCAACATGAGGGACAGAACTTGTTTATACGGAAGAGATGCAGATTATTTAAAGCTACTGAGTTTGTATATTCAGTAATAATTGTTGCAACCCACCTGAGAATTTACCCAGATTAAGTCAGATCTGTAAGAGAAATCAATGTATTACATAACGATCTATTGGCAGGAGAAATTTCCCTGTACAGGTTTTTGAATCTACAAAAACTACAGTCCTTGGTCCAGCAAAACTTAATGATTGTTTGAGTACAAATTCCAGGATTTTGCCCCATAACTTCAAGAAATGTTAGGCTTTTTAGAAAAGAAATGAAGCGCATTGTTATGGTAAGTGTTGGGGTATAAAGAGTATACCAAGATCTACATTTAATTCAAAAACAATTCTTTATTTTTAATACTACTGATTCTAAAAGTCGTTAGGTTTGATATAAGCCCTTTTTTACACATTACCAATACTTGAATAACAGTTGCTGTTCACATTTTATGGATGAAGAGAATGATATGATTGTTGTTCTTTGATAAGAAATAAAGTTCCGATTCATACCAGAACACTAACTTTGTGAATGCAGGTTCATTAAAATTTCTTTTTTAGAAACTACTCAATTCATGATTTTGTAATTATTATTTCTGAAAAATTATTTTTAAGATATAGCTCCAGAACTGAATTAAATGTCTTTGTGTTCAAAGACATACGCTAAAAGAACTCTCTTTTTAAGCACCAAAAACTTGATCCAAATTTTTGGTTCAACATTCTTTTGACTAGGTCAGTGTCTAATGTTTTTGAAGTTACACCTTAAGTGCTTTTGAAAGCTGGAGCACTGTTTTTAGGAAGTGAGAAAAAATTTTTAGGCAATAGATTTTATTAATGTGCATTATACTTAGATATAGCCAAGTAGATCAGTTATAGAACATATAAAGTAGGAGGGAGGGTGGGTCAGGGTGTGTTTGGGAAGCAGAAATACAGTCCCATCAGAGAAATAATACATACAGTACAGAAATATATACTAAAACAGAATTTAACATTAAAGTACTTTTATTTTTTGTCCCAAGAAATAAATTCTTTTATCTGAGCATAGGTGGAAGAAACCAGCTCACGGGATCTCTCCTGGGCTCAAAGGAGAGTGTTAGTTTTAATACAAAATTTTTGGTAAAGTCCAAATATTGCAGATTTCTTTTGGGATTACAGTAGAAAACAGTAGGAATTTTGAAGAAGAGCTATAAGGATGCTCCTTACACTTTTTAGGGAAAGCTTTTCTAGAGATATAGATTATCATGCAAACAGAAATTATTCTCATCCTTTTCTGCCCCAGGGGACATTGACATTGTTGGTGTGAATAACATGTATTTGTAAAAACCTGGAACCTGGAGACCTTCCTTGGTGAGTTTAGAAATCTGTAGCTGTGCAGATTTGCCATGCCTGTGCAAACTGTGAGTAATTTCCTACAAGTAACAAATGAATCACAGCCTGTTCGCTGGAAACACATCCTTACATCTTGTAGCCTCACTCAGCTATGCCAGATCTTTATGTGATGAGTTAGCCATTTGATCAATTAATGGCTTCAAAAAGCAAACCAAGAACACCTCCAGGTTTTGTGTAGTTTCCCCCTTCCTTCCAAACCCAGTAAGACCACCTTTTCCTGAAGTTGGCAAAGGATTTTCAACAGCTCTCTATAAATCATTGAGAATATTATGTTTCTCCTTCCTGGAGAAAAATGTGCATGGTCGGATTCAGGCCGGTAGTTTTAAGTGATCCTCAGGGGCATGGCATCATATTGCACTGCGGGTGCAATTTTGCTGTCATCATATGAAGGCAGCAAGTGTGGCATCAATGGAATTTTTGGAATGGGAAATTCATGAGGCCAAGTCCTGGCTTTGTTTCTGTGGCCAGCTTGAAGCAGGACTTGTCCAGTGTGCAGGAGTGAAGAATGGGGCATGAAGTGCTATGGAAATGCACGTCTGGGAATGTTGCAAAGCCAAACCACGTGTACTTAATTGCTTGTCCTGAGTAGTAGCAGATGCAGAAGTGCCAGTCAGCTTTTTATTGTAGAAGATGTGTAAAATTTAAAGAGTCTTGGTTCTTCCTTAAAGCAGTGCACCCTTGGCAAGAATTGTTGTTACAAGCCACATGTAAGTGACAGACCTGTGCAAACATTGGAGCTGTACTTCCTGGGAAATTACATTTGTTCCCAGAGCTCACTTTAGTTGGAGAAGCTTTTCTTAGCTGCTTTTCCTTCCCTCCAACTGGTTTGCAAGTTCAGAACTTTCCAGATTCTTGGAGGCTCAAGCGGTGCTTATCATTCCCTGTCACCAGGGTGGCGGACCTGTGTGTCTGTGCCACCCAGAGCCTTCCCTGTCACTTGCTGGCACTTTTCTTGGGCTTTCCTGGGGCTCACTCATTCGGGAGCAGGCACTGGTGTCCCGTTGTGCCCCTGGAGCCATGGCAGTGCCAGGCCTTGGGAAGCTACTTGCCCAGGTTTGGTGTTGGGGACAGACGTGTCCCTGGGGCAGCAAGGCTGAACTCCTCAGGGCACATTTCTATTTCTCATGCTAAAATGTGTTTCTGAATACTAATTGCCATTTACAAGTATTTTAATGTCTGCTGAGGAACATAGCTCAAGGGGAGGAAAAAAATTATGGTAATAGTTTCAAAAGACCACAAAGGCCACATTTTTTAGTAAAGCATTTGGCTTGCTTTACATTAAACATGCCCTCAAGTTCCATATTTATTTTTAATATATTACTCCTACATCTTCTCTTCCTCCACAATGCTTTTCCCTTGCTGAATAACATCTACTCAGCATTCCTTATCCTAAACAGAGCTGTCAATCTTAAAGTTTAAATTGGCGTCATCCTTTCCCAGCCCCAGCTGCCCTTGGCTTTCTAGAAGTTTTTGTCAGTGTGATCAAAGTATAGTGCACTTGCACCCATATATTTTAAAATCTGTACTGCGTTGTTTCTTTTGGATAGTGCCCAGTCTATCATAATGGTTAAAATTGTTTCTGGCATCCATGGAGATAATTATGGCATGTCATAATGTTGTGAATAGTGCATTGTATTAATATCCTTATATCACATGGGGAAATCAAGATATGAAAAGTAAATGTTCCTGATAGTCAGGAATCAAAAGATTGTTTTTCTATACTCTCTAGCATGATTGATTAACAAACTTTGCTTAAAAGAAGAATATACCCATGAAAGTTTTCTGGATTCATTTTGACTGCACACGAGACCTGTTTCAAATTTTGAGCTGAGACGAAATGCACTTAACAAAGGTTGTGGTGTGATCAGTGGCAAAATTATTTGAGAATTTCTTTCCATTTTTAAGGCTACACTGTTTCTTCTGCCTTCATCCCTGTTTGTATTTATTTATTTTTCTTCCCAAAATAAATAATTTGGTTTTGACAAGTTTTATTATTCAAAAAAATATTTTTTTTTTCTTCCAAGCAAAAGACATCACTGGAATGGTAGATTATAATTGATGATACTTTTAAATGAACTTGTCAGACTTCTCTGTTATGGAAACTGTCAGGACCCCACTATGAATGCAGGACAGGTCTATGAATTTAGAGTTTGGACACCATGTATATGTAGTAAAAGCATGAATTTGATATGGTGTGGACTTTGTATTTAAAATTGTTATATTCATATACATTTTATTATTTAAGGGATAAATAGCATGTATTTGGTATAATAGTATCAAAGATGCTGCATACCAAAGATTAGTTAGACAATTTCCTGCAAGACTGGGGTTTGAATGAGCAAGTTGTTAACTCTCAGCACTTCAAGTCTTTGTATCTCCAAGTCTCACAATAATGTGTTTCTGCAACAAAAATATGCAGTGTCTGACTGTAAAATGTATTGATAACTGTTCAATCATAATATTTTCTCAATTAAACACGAGTTGTTCCTTTATTGAACTTCCTGTTTGAAATTTCTATTTTAAAGAACCATAAAATCAAGAACAGATCTAACTTTATGCATTCCCAATAAAGGAATTTGGAGTACATGGTGTCCAGATGCCCTTTCTAACCAACATTTCTATCATTGTTTTATTAAAGATACTGCTATTACTAACTTGCAACATTGCCATTTTACCACATTTGATAGAGAGATATTAACAGATGGTTAACATTTATTAGATGTTTATAGTTTTCAGAAGAAGTTTTTTAGAAGAAAAATGAGGCCAAGACACAGCAATGTCAAATGCAGTAATCAGCCCACTCTTACTCAATTCTCAGTGAGTGTATACAGACAGGCCTTAGTGTAGTTTGCTAATAAATTCATTTAAGTTGTGAAATTCTGAGTAAGATAAACAATATTGGTTCATGGTTCCTGTGAAGTCAGTCTGGAAAAGAAATATGCTGGAGACAGTATACCTCATAAAGAGCTTGTATCCCATGTTACAGGTGTTCATCTTGGGTGGGACAGAAGCAATTCTGGGAGTCAGAGCAAACAAGTTTTAGTTTTGGCACTTTTCCCTGTACCTTGGGGATGGTGACATTCAAGTCATAAAGCGCTTTTGCTGAGACTGAGCTTTCCCCTTACGTCATCAGTATTCCAGCTGGAGTTCTTAATTTTTTTCTTTCTTGAATTCTTGGGTTCACTCCAGTCTTTCATCTAACTCTGCTATTCAAAAAAGGGGTGGTCATCAAGCCACCTAAATTATATCCACTCTCTTATGTAGTTCATTGTGCTGTGAAGTAACTCTCTGTTTGATTTGTTTTGCAGGTAAGTAGTGCTTAGCACCCAATAGTCAACAATTTATGGTAAGTATACTTTGTAATTAGGAAAACTAAAACTGAATTCCTGTTTTTTTGGTTGTTTTTTTTTTTTGCTTTTTTTTTTTTGCTTTTTTTTTTCTTTAAAGGGAATAAACAAAGTAGGGGGTTAGTCATACAATAACATTTTTTCCAGATACTAGTCAGAATGTTTGCAGATGTCATTGGATTTACATTTTTCTCCTCAAAGTGTTATTCATCTGTTGCAGGAAGAAATAAATACAAATGCTTAAGGCAATATTTCAAGGAAGCTGAGAAAACAATGTTTACTTTAAACCCAACAAACAAATGAGGGTTTCTTTTCTATTCTCAACTTCTTTCAGCTGTGGTAATCTTGGAAGTTGTTTTAATTAAATGAAAATGTCACACAAATGCTGTGTGTAAATGTTGGTGTCCCTATAACTTTTTTACTACAGAATAACTAAGACTCTTCTGATTATCCAGTCTTTGACTTAATGAAAATATTATTAACACTGAGTTATTATCTATCTAGTTTAATTAATAGATCTCACTGTGCTACCTAAAATATCTCAGTGTAATCTTTCTTCCCCTTCAGCTGGGGAAATAATCTCAGAATGGTTGCAAGGGACCTCTGGAGATCATATAGTCCAAGCCAAGAGTGATGAAGAGACCCTACTACACGCATATGGTGAAAGGATATATCCTGGGTCACAATCAGGGCTCTGACAGGGCTTACCATCCTCTGTGGGTGCACAGTTGTTATAAAATAAATCTGTTTTTTCTAGTATACATCACTGTTCCCATTAATTTAAAGTCTTAATATGGTACTCAGTTGCTGCCCAAGCAAACTTTAAAATCAAAATGTTAATTTTTAGCTTTTTTATTTTCCCAGCCTCTCCAGAGGCAGTTGTTATACTGTTAATATACTGTGAAAGGTGTTACAGCTTTGCACTTCAGTGTTGGGAATTTTAGAAGTGTACATGGCACATTTTTTCTTGTGGTAAGACTGATGACTCTCAGCACTTGACACTGATGCTGTTTGAGCATTTGATCCTCTTAGAAAGTGATTGTGTTTTCCTCCCTGTAGTTTTAACTTTGTAGAACATTTTTCTCGTTATTGCTCAACTCCATAGAATTCTTATTTGGTGGGGGGCTTTTTGTTTGTTTCTTTTTTTTTCTTTTTGTTTGGTTTTTTGTTTTGTTTTCTTTTGGAGGGTTTTTTTAATAACATTTTTTCCTTTCTTCCCTTCACAGGTACCATATTTTTTTTGTCTCGGGGACATTTTGTGTTGAATTCAGATTGTTCTCTTTAACTGATCACACAACTCATTCGTCCTCAGTCGTGGAGGATCTTTCTTTCAACTTTACTGAACACAACACCTGTAAGTTTATGGTCCAGTCTACATTTATTTTAAAAATCTAGTAATTCATTGTATTTGTTATACCTGTGGCACAATTATCTGATCTTCTTTGACTATGCTTTCTCATTTTCCCATGGCATCCAGAAGTTTACTTATGCTGCCTGCTTTCTGTCATCTTTTGTAAACTGTTCTTCCAGAGGGTTATTGCTCTACATCACTTTTCTCCCTGAGGCTTTTTTTAATGCATATTTGTACATGCACATACAAAAGTGTGGGAGCTGTGAAGTCACATTTAAACACTAACTGACAGAGAATTAAAATGTGTCCACTAAAACTGTCAAGACCCAAGTCTGAACATGTAGTTACATATCCTTTGCAGAAGTCAACTCTGAATGTCTTCTGCCCTTTAAGACACCATTATCGCCCTTTTATCTCCTACATGCTAAATTGATTCTATTGTTATATTTCCATAAATTTAATTTTTTGAAGGTGACTGGTAAATATAACTAGGAATTATGAGTGGGTGTTTTTCATTGGTGTTTTCATTTATTCTGTCTGCTCAGAAGTGAGGAGATGAGTCTTATAGTTCTTCCTGGCAGACTTAGCTCATGGTTCCACGTCAGAAAAGGATTTCAAGAGGTCTTTTCCTAGCTCTAGTGCCTCATGTTAGGCCTGGAATTCCAAAAATCTAAATGTATCTGCTGAGCAGGATTTGGCAATTCAAACCACTAGCAGGTTTCTTTTTCTGAGAAAGTTACCTCTGAACAGCAAAAGTACAAAAAACCCCACCCTAGTCCTGGTGCTAACTGACTATTTATTTGTGGAGTTTTAAAATATACTTTTTAAGTAACTTTCAATATGTTCTCCTAAGATTGTACATATGTCCTAGCATATTTTTCACCTTCCAGCAGAAATGGAGTATTTCACAAGTGCTGTTCATACTGCAAAAACAATGAGTCTTCTGGGTAAAGTGAGGACTGAAATGTATCACAAGACTGTCTGAAAAAGTATGATGCATCTCTTCAAAATAATATCCCTTATTCTTGGAGAGTCAAGTATTTTTTGTTTAATTTTTCTACAAACTGGTTATTTAGACTGAGATAAAATTAATGTTTGTAAATTTTTTCATGTGTGAGAAATTTCTTGTATCTACAGCAGTATTTTATTTTATTGTGACAAATGGTCTCAAAGGCAATGCCTTACATGCATGAATATTCCTAGAAAAGTGACTGGTGAGTACACCTATGTAGTTTATGGCACTATTTCTAGAGGTAGTTTTTCTTATTTGCTCTTGCCTGGGAGGTGCTATGCTGAAGCAGTTGAAAATAAGTTATTTCTTCAAAGAAACTGATGAAGATTTGTGATCTAAAATTATTATTTCTTTTTACCTGCTATTCTGGATAAGCCTATTTATTAAAAAGACCCTTAACAGAAAGATCATCTTACATTATTGCTGACAGTGATTTGGACTGGGCACTGTTAGGCATCTTACCTAGACAGGTTTTTGACAGTATTGTAAAGAGAAGTCTGTCCTCATTTCCACAGGCAGCCATGATCATTTATTGTTTCACCACAACATTTCAGGCACTGCTTCCTTGCTGTTTTTTTCTTTGATACCTCTTTTACTCTTGTCCTGGGTTATGGTGTGGAATGTATTCTATCACTATCTTCACGAACTGATAAATCCAATTGTTGGAGCAGTGCTCTTCCCAAACCCCCTGAGCTATTTTCTGTTAATGGCCCATCAATGCCTTGCCCATGACTCATAGATAACTCCCTCTGGGAGCTATCTCTCTTTAATGGGCCATCAAGGACCTCCCATATGACTCATAATCCCATTGTGAGATGCTCCGCCCAGGGGGATGAGCCAAGCATTCTCACCTCGATATAAACTGGGA
>VZUI01034237.1:0-43959 GCA_013401135.1 Cettia cetti
CAGGTGGGACAGTGTTTCCCTTATCTTCTGCTAATGGCTCATCAATGCCTTGCCACATGACTCACAGATAACTCCCCATGGAGCTGTCTCTGTTTAATGGGCCATCAAGGACCCGTCACATGACTCATAGAATCATATCAGCCCACTGTGAGATGCTCCTCCCAGGGAGAGGAGCCAAGCATTCCCACCTGGATATAATTCAGGGTTTGGGACATCAGAGGAGGCCTTTTCCTCACTGGATTCCCAGAGGACAAGAGCTACCAGACCTTCTCTACAGGATCACTGATTCGACAAGACAGTTTCATCTGGACTGCTACTACCACCCTAACTAACAGGGTGTCAGGTGGTATTCTGACTCTGTCAGTGGTATTTTGTACTATTGAATTTATTTTACTTTATTTTACTTCTTTTCTTTTCCTCTTATTAAATTGTACTTCTGACTTGGAGTCTCTCACTGGTTTTGCTTTCAAACCAGCACAGTTTTCTTTTTCCCTTAATATTTGGAGTTAAGTCTTTATTAAACTGTGCTTAGACTGCAACTTTACAGAAGTTTATGGCTATCCTGATCAATGTTTCCTTGAGATATGTAACAGCAAAGCCAAATAATCACAAAGAGCATGTGCTGGGTATTTCCACCCTGGGAATTTAAAATTTTCTGACTTCACTTATGATGCTGCAGTGTAACCACCTGGTGGAGTGAGTGATTGCAAGGCCTGATTAATGGTACAGACTTTTAGACTAGAATTTGTTGCTTCTGTACCTTGTATGCTGTTCTGTGTTTGAAATATTTCACACCTTTTGCAAGCTATATTTTTTGAAAAATCACAGCTTGCTTGAGCCTTGATTCTGCTCTTACTGGAGGATGTCCCATGGTTCAGGTCTGTTTAGATGTGGCAGATCCAATGCAAACATGTTCTTTCTAACAAGGGTTGGATATACCTGGACTCTTCTGTTTGTTAAAACACTGGAAGCAAAGTAAATATAGTAACTTTGTAGCAAAACATGAGTGAAATCACATGTTGGCTCTTTAATAGCTTGGTTTAGAAAAAATAACCCTTTGCTGAATACGTGAATGTAGATGTCAAAGCTCTCTTCCAAGGTTTGGGGAATCAAACAAGAGGTGAGATGGGAATTGTCTTTGTCTTCCCTCTCTTTCAAAACTAGATTGTTTTAATGTGGCAGGCAAACTTCTTGGGCCACTAAACCTGATGTGCTGAGTCTCAGGGAGAGGGATGCTTTGTTTCAAGCAGTTTCATTTAAAAAAGGTTAATTTCATGCATACAGAAAACAAAGCTTTCTGGAAAAAATGTGCTGTTGATCCAGTTCCAGTACTTTCAAGTTTTTGGTGCCTGCTGAAGTGTAGTAATGCCTCAGAAGCAAAATAAGGGATTTTTTTCCACAGATTTTAAAGAAGTTGTGACTTTTCTCAGTTTTACAAGAACTCAGGAGCTCCAGGATTGACTCTTTTATGTTATCCTACCTCCAAACTGAAAAAGCCCTTTGTTCGCTATGCCAATTACCTTTTTATGGTTGAAGAGTCGCTACAGTTCATGTATGCCACAAGTTCTTGATTCATGGAAAAATGTTTATCTTTGCTATGTTCAGTCTGTGCTAAAACTGCTCAGTCTTTCTGAGTTTGAGTTACTGTCTTTTGATTGAATGACTGGATTTTGCAGTAGCATAGCTGATATTAATACATTTAAAACACATAAGTCTGGAGGATCTGATATTCCAGAAGATGTTTGAGTAAGCTGAGAAATGAGGCTGATCTTTTATTCTTCCATTTTATTGCAGTTTCTGTAGTAATTATTTACACTGATGAATAGAGAGAGAAATGGAGCACAAAGATCTGCTGCAGGCTTTTACTGTAACTTTGAGGCTGAGCAAAAGAGCTACTGTTTCTTTTTCATAGAGAGCAATGCAGGGGATGTGACAAAATGTGCCTGAGGAATAAGGTGGTGGCAAGATCCTATCTGTTAGGAAACCAACAGGAATCAGGGTAGGATGTTCCCCAGTGGGCCACTCAGTGCAGCTCTGCTGACTCCCAAAAGCATGAGCCAGTCCAGGAAGCCTAATGATCTGGCCCTGCCTACTGAAATACCTTCTCAAAAGAATGATTCTTATTTCATTTTTTTCATGAGAGAGACATCTACCAGAATGGTCCCAATACCCCTCACCAATAACCTAGCAACAAACTCCAAGAAATCAAGAAATGCCCTTTATACAGGTTGTAATGTGGTAATGCCAACAGGCATGCTCTAACTAAATACTCCAATAGGGGAGGCATTGCCAGAAGAATAAACATTTGCATGCTACCCATGTAACCCCACTCCCAAAATGCTGGGGCTTAGGTGAGGTATTCCTTGAACAAGCTATTCCCAGTTATCCACTGTGAGGTTTCTGAAGGGGAAATGCTCTGTTGGGTCATGTGGAGGGTTTGTGTGTGCTCACATTGTACTGCCCTAAGAAGTTACAGCATCGTCAAAGGAAGCAGAACCTACCAGAGCCAAGATCTGCAAATGTCACTGAACAGCTGCTTTCTTTGCTCTTCCCTGAAGCACCTGGCAGTGCCTCTGGGATGCTTTTCTGGGTGTAACCCTGCTGACAGAATATGGCAAATCTTAATATCCTCATTCTGTTTCCTTTGATCTGTCCTCACAAAATACAGCATCTTCAAAACAACTGAAGGAAGCAGAAGCCATCAGTTCTCTCAAAATTATTTTTTGGGAAAATCTATACATTTGGAGGTTGCTTGTGGAAATAAACTGAGCACTGCTTTAAAATTTGATACACCTCAAGAACCATTTTGAAACTTGATTCATTTCTAGTTAAAGTGAAATGAGAAGCTATGTGAGGGTTTGATAAGTTCAGATTTTGTTGCAAGAGCAGTTCTACACAAGCTCTTTTCTCTCAGGGGCTGGCTGCTTTTGTACCATTTTATGTTATAGTTTCTGAATTCACCCCACACAGTCTCATTGACTTCAGTGGGAATTTTCCTAGAACAAGGAATTAAATAGTCTTCTGAATGAGTTCCCCCATGAATTCAGAATATTAGATATCCGCTCAAGTTATTTTACTTGCTGTCAATTTTTCACCTGTTAAAATTCTCAGAGCAGATGCAATAAAACTTCTCCAACCTTGATAAGAAAAGCTAAAGATAGTTTGAATTCTCTGCAGAAGACTGGGAGTTTGGTTGGAGTTTGGGAAAGCTGTTCTGAGGTTCTCTTTCAGAAAGGAATTTTCTGTGCTGAGCTTGATATTTCACTGCTGTCAATTCTGCATGACTTTGGTGTTCTGCATTTAAATAAACAGAAATAACACATTTTTGTGGTAAATTATGGGTAAATAATGAAGACCAGAGAAAACAATAAGAGAAAGAAGACCCACAATAATTTACTAATGTTTGCTTTCGTGTATGTGATGAAAGACAAAATAGAAAGAATATATATGAAATTGAGGATGGGATTGTCATTAGTTGTGCCAAATTAGAGGAATACGTCTTATAATAACCACATTCCTTCATACAGAAGCAAACTTCAGCAACCTTGAAACATTTTTAGTATTTCTTGGCTTTTCTAGATGTGTTCATCTGTCAGTGTAAGTGAATCCTAAAGCCAGCAGGGGGGACACCATAAGAGATTTCACATGTGCCCACTGGACCTTTTTCTTTCATTTTTCTAACTTGCAGATAAATTGACTGATTGGAAATTATTGTCATTTGTCTTGATCCTGCCTGTGAAGACGGCTTCCAAGTATTTTCTTTTCCAGGAATTTTATCCTATGATTCTTTTTGAAAAGGCACCTTCTCAATAATCAAATCCTTTTGACAAGCTATGAATGATTTTGATATTAATTCAAAGTTTATATCTATAAAGACTATTTAATAAATATTTACTTTCCAGGATGTATTAGCAAATAAGCTAGAAATCCACATGTATCTGTATTAGAGGCATAAACTTCCCAATTCCTGATGACTAAGCCAAGGAAAGAGGATTTTATGAGAATTTTCTACAGTGAAGTTTATTTAAACTTAATTATATACATATATGTGTGTGTATATGTATATATAAAACTCCTTATATATAACATACCCTTCTGAACCGGCATTGTTTTGGCTTACTAGAAATGCATCTTTGGGGTATCGTTGGTTTCTAGAAAGCATAAATTCTATGGATGTGTTTTGGTTTTCTGTTTCAAGCTGTGTGGTGTCAAATACATGGTTGTTTTGTTCAAGAAATAAATCAGGTACTCTGAAAGCATCGTAACCACCTCACTCTTAATTTAAATACTTTGTCTCCATGGATTGAATCTTGGTTTTCAGCACAGTAACAACCCTTTTGTTTTGTTTTTGATTCTGTTTTGCTTTCTTTTGTTTCCCCCCTACCCTTCCTGGGCAATATGGAAATTTTTTCTTTTTCCCTAAACCAGGCGTACTGCACATCCTTGTTTTGTCCAGGAGAAGCCCTAGTTATTAACACAGCAGTGAGGCTGAAGTTTCACTCAATGGGCATTGGGCATTTTAGCTTGGAAATCTTCTAGAAGATAATTTGGCAGAATACTCTACAATAATTCCTAATTTTATTTTGAAGCAAGCATTCCAGATCATGACTTTAGCTCTTCATTGGTGGAGCTGCTATACATGACTTTGTTCAAGTGATTCTGAATACAAATGTACAAACCTTGGTTTTGGTATAATTTGTCTAACACAATTGTCAGTGAAAATCTTTTCTTATTATAATAGGTAGAGCATTGAAGCTAAAGGCATTTTTGTGATGCAGTACTGTGACAGCATGTGATGAATAGGATGGTGTGTGGTGCAAACAAGTGGGGAAAGTGAAGTGCTACATTGATACTCAAAATATCTTTTTAGTCTTGACAGAGTATCTCCTCTTCTTCTGTAGTATGAAATAACATAGTTTGTCATCTCAAGCTCTCCTGTACAGACCTGGGAAACAGATAATGCCCCTGTGGAAGCTGAGATAAAGCTGTTTGATTTCAGCAGCCAGCACATAATGAAAAATACTAAATATTGTGGAAGGTTTCAGCTGGCGTTTCTCCAGGGCAACTTTTGGTTATTTGGAATGTTGCTTATCCAGGACATTGCTGTCCATGAATGGTGTTTCTCATGATGGAGAAAAGATTGAATACAGACAAAATGTCAAGATTTATTATATGTCGTATCTAGCTTGCTGTTTCCAGCATTTTTAAAATAAATGGTGTTATTGTTCAAGGTTAGTATAAATCCTCAATGTACTTAATTGATTCTGGAGTGAAATACTGAATTCAGGATGTGTGTGTGTATAGAAAAAATTGATTGCTGACATATATCAAGGGAGGTTGGGTTTTGTCATGCTCTGTTTTGACTATTGTTCTGTAAACCTACTTCAAGGAAGATGTTTCTGTGGCAGATCCATGATGAGCAGGGCTCAGGTAGGTTGACTCACTGATTGAATGTGAAGTTAGAAAGGATTGTGCCTTTGGTTACTGGATCATGGCAGAATAAACAAGAGATGGAGTTGCAGTCTCAGAACACAGCAGAACTTTTTTGTAATAAAATGACTCTATGGAGAAGTTGGGGAATCATTGACCTAAGAAAGAATGAAGCAATCTTTTCAGAAAAGATTATGAGCCTGGTGAATTGGAACTGTGGTTTATAGCAGGCTTCAATATTTGCATTGAATCATCTTGGAGCACTGTGATGAAAGCATGGGATCGATTAATGAATGTAGTTCTGAGCAAATGCTGATTTTTTTTTTTTAACAAATCAAGTAAAAAATGAGTTTATGTGGTTTTCAGATTTGGAAGCTGCTAGCAAGCATCCAAAACAAGTTGGAAGTAGTGGCTCCTCCTGATGATGTTCACTTAAACCTACTGTTGGAGGTATCAGAGTTCATCAGTTCACTTCTCACAGTTTTGTCAAGCTTTGACAGTGAGAACCAATTCAGAAATTCAAAGAACATCCTAGATACGATTTAATAAGCACAGACATCTGTCCTTTGGTGAAAAAAAGGCTCCTAAAGCAGCAGAAGAAACCCTGTATTTAATGGTATATGTAAATTTATCTTTTGTAATCCCATTTGTGACTGCTATTTCTTTTTCCCCAGCAGAAGTGTGATGCATCCCAAGGGAAAGTGTCATTGAATGTCTTTCTGGCTATTGAATACCCCTAAATTGAGCCTGTGCATGTTGTTTGACTGCAGAGTAGTGCTTAAATTGTATGAATTGTGGCATGGCTGGGGAGCTGAAGGCCTCATGGTGCCAGATGTTCAGGAGACTTCTCATCTTTGTAAGGAATTTGGTGAACACTTCAAGAACAAGAGCATAATGGGCCATCTATTCAGATTTAATATGATTTTATTGCAAACAAGTGGCAACTGACATGAACAGACTAGCTTGGCCACTTCAGCTTCATCACAGGGAGTGCTGGTGCTTGCAGTGTCATTGCTATGTTGGTGAGGATGGTTGAGAATTTCAGACCTTTTACTTTTTGGGCTACCTGGAGACACCTCTATTCACTGGGCTGGGGTAGAAATTAAATGGTACCAATTAAAAAAACAATAGGGTTGGTTTTGGTTTGTTTTTTTTTTTTCCAGTTTTTTGACAACCTTGATACTTGATCTCATTTGTAATCAAAGAGTAGCAGAGAACATTGATAACTTCTTCAAAAGACTTTTGGCTAAAAAGAGATTTTGACTTACTGGTGAAGTGGATTTTGCCAAGCAACAAAAGCCTGTATCAGACAAAACAAACTCCTGCATCCCAGTTCTACCTGTGAGAGGATCACTTCAGCAAGGACTCTTTCATGTGGCTAAAAGCAGTGCCCCTCTGTCACAACACATATTGGCATGGAGTTCCTGCACCTTAAAAGCCTTTGAAAGCACCAAGAAAATGGTGTTGAAAAAAGAAAATTGTGTTGGTGTTTTGGGCTGTGGAACTTTCTTTTTGCTAAGTTCTTTTCAACACTCCTGTAATTGGAGCAGGCAGGGAATAGGTGTCTGTGATCTTTTTCCTGGTCAATACCACTAATGCTGACTACAAGGATGGTGAAACATTTGGTCCTTGCTGTGATTTCCCTTTTCTCTTTGTTCTCCTTCATATGCCTGGGGACAAAATGCTAAACCCTCACCCAGTTTTCTAAAAGCATCTGATCATTTGTGCAGAACTAGTTACTGTTAGAATCCAGCTTTTATTAGGTGAAAAATGTGTTACAACTTTTTAATATGGGAAGCAAGTCACTTAATGGTGAGAGCTGGGTGTCTCTTAATGTGTCTTGGGTTTGTCTTTGAAAATACCCTTGAGAGAAAAGAAAAAAATATCCATTAAAAAATAAAAAGAAAAGAAGGAAAAAACCCTTAAGATGAATGAGCGTGTGGTGCTGGTGAGCACAGCTGCTCTTTCTCTCTATGTGTGTACGTAACTTGGGGTAGAAAGTGGGTCTGGACTATGGGAAATTATGATTAAATGAAGTGGCCTTCTTGTTATTTCCAATGCGAGAAGATTTCATTACTCTATTGATTTACAGTGATTAATGTTTTCTTTCTCTCTCTTTTCACCCTCCTTTCTTATTTTTCTTTTAGGCTGTATTGTCAGAAGAGTGGCCATTCACAGCTGCTTATTGATTCTAACCAAGCCTGAAAGATGATTGAGTGCTGTGACTTTTTGTGCCTCATTGTTTTTGCTTGTACTTCGGTGGAAAAACAAAAGTATTCCAAATATCAACATCTCTGGATGTTCTGTTGGTTTCTGAATATATAGGGATGGAGATGGAAATGCCTATGACTGCCTGACAGCCAGCCTAAGATGAATGCTCATAATTTTATGGGAAAAAAATTAGATATAAACATACAATCTCCTTCTTTAGGACAAGATGGAAGTATTACTTTAATCTGTAAAACTGCAGTCATACACTAATAAAGAATTATTAACAAAGAAAATATTTAAGGATTTGGCCATATTGTAGTTTGTTTATGGTAACCAAACTCCTAGAAACATATTTGATGAGCTGATTAATGAGAAGTTGTTACTGGGTTTTATATTATCCTGTCACTGGGATAATGACATTCTGGATGTAATTGGCTCTTGAGTTTGCTTGGTACTATGTATGTTTGAATCCATAAATAGGATTTAGCTTTGTTAAATATGGGTTGGGATTATGGAGCAGTGCTAAGACTGTTCTAATGTTTTGCTTCAGCATTTTAGTGAACAAGAATGGTTTTGTTTCCCACAAGTGTTTCTTCTCCCACTGGGGAAAAATGTGGACAAGTGAAAACAAAACTAATAGGCTGATGAGGGAACTAAAGAGGAAAGCTGGAAGAAATTGTGAAATTTTAATAATTGTCAAAATAGTGTATTTTATATCATTATGAAGTGTTGTTGTAATTCAGTTGTCCTGGCCTACATGGTTCCTACTTACAGCTGACACCACTTTTGGGTCAGAGGTACCTGTGTTTATCTGCTTCCATTTCTGGTTCCAAAGCCTACTCCTCTCCCTAAAGGATGTTTTTGTCACTGGATACCTATGGATTTAGGGGTGTTAATCACTACATCCTTACTGCTGAGATACACTGTAAAGTGACAAGGGGAATTTCTCCTGATTGGTGGCCATGTTGTTGGGAGATATTTAGGAGTGACAATCTGTGGCTGATCACAGGCATTGCTTTGGACTTGGCTCATGGGAGGCATGTAAACTTTCTGCAGGGAAGAAAAAGAAATAACCAGAAGAATAAGGTTTCCCTCTTCTTTCTTCTAGCCCAAAAGTAAAAAGCAGCCAGAACTCGAATAATTAAAAAGTAATGTGTTTATGTGCTTTGTGCTACAGCTTCATCATAACTGAAATGATCTTTCCTTGTAAGTCAGACAAGTAGAGGTTGCTGTTTTTCCAAGGAAATCTAGAGTTCTGGAAAAACTGTTCAACTGCCCCGAACTTATGCACAGAAAATGTTGGTCTTTTCCTTCTACTGACACTCTGTTAGGTATTGAATGTTGATTTAAAAACCTCTGTGTGGTTACTGCTGTGTGAAAGGACCAGAACCTGTGCGGGTCTGTTATTCTGCAGGTTCCTCCATGAACAGGAAAACCTTCCTTAGGAATCTTCTTTGTTGCTGCAGTGGAAAGATCATGAGCAAAGAGCTGCAAGGAGATGGCCATGCAGGTGTAGATATATGTGGGACCTCTAAGAAGCCCAGTGGTGCATGCCATGTGCCATGTAGAAAATCCTGGCATTTGGGCTTCTTTGTTTTACAGGAAGGAAAGCCCTGTTGTTCCAGTTAGATAAAGAAAAAATTAGTTGCTGTCTTCCTTCTGTGTTTTGTGTGCTTGTGGTTTTTTTTTCTCCCTACCCCCCAATTAGATTTGTTTCCCCTGTCACTGATATTTTTACTCTGGCAGAGAATATTTGGAGATCAGGATTACCTGAGCACAGATGCTGACAGTTATGTTGCAATAAAACTCTGCTAGTGCCCTTATCATAAATCACAGGCCCTAATTTGGAGACTTAAATTATAGGTATGTCTTCTGAATTACCCTCTGCAATTAAAGTGCAATAAAAATACCTGCCACAAATTTTAATAAGCACCCTAGTCATAGTAATGCCAACTGTTTGCTGCTTGCTGTTGGGATGTTAAATTTTTTACAGCTATTAAATACAATGAGGAGCATGGCTGCTGCCAGTTGTTAAGAGAAACACCAGCATTGCCATCAGCACAGCTGTTTAGCTGGAAATATAGTGTTGTCTCTCCTGAGGGAAGGAGGCATTTATGAGAAGGAAAGGTGTGCTGGAGGTAGCGAAAGCATTCCTCTGGCTCTCAGGGGCTGGCCCATCTTAGAACAGTCACAACAGCACCAGAGCTCAGTGCTCAATAAAAATTCAATAAACCAAGAGAAATTCTGCCTGGAAAATAGCCATGAAGATCATGTCCTGCCTTTTGCTTTAAGTTATGCTGCTGACAACCCCATGGGTGAAGGTCAAGGGTAAAGTAGGAAATACCAGACTTCTGCATTTTATTAAAGGGAGAAGATGCCAGGATTTCCATGCACAGAGCATGGAAGTTAAGAATCAAGATGGGTTTACAGCTAGAAAGATCTGGCAAATCCAAAATGTGATACTGGTAGGAAGAAGGGCTGCTTGTGAAAATATAAAGATATCAGCTTTCAGTCTATGCCTTTAGGACAGATTTAAGCAACTGGTTCTGAAGTTCACTGTTTTCTGTGGAATTACTGACTCCACCCAAGAGATATCTGTGTTTTGTTGTCTTTAACTGGATGGCCCAAATTGGTGGCTTCTTCATAAAGGACTGTCTCCTCAAAAACCAGACAGCAACATCCCTGAAGTACAGAAAGCTGCATGTTTGTAAGGATATAGTTTTGATCCTTTTGGAATCTAATTCAATCAAATTGTTGTTTCTTTCAGATTCTATGTCTTGCCTAGAAGTAATCTGTTTGCTATTCAAATAAATCTTTCAAATTTCAGCATGTTGGGGAGGTCTTCACATTATCTGACTCATGCATCAAACAGATACACTCTGAATTGTCCCATTGACTTCTCACTATCGCTCACATAAAGAATTCAGTCTCCTAAATTGCAAGGAAGTAAACAAAGAGAGTCTAATGCTGGAGCTGGTGAAACTCTTTTTCAGAATTTTAAATGGGTACAGCTGAGTATTTAATAGGAAAATTGTCATATTATTAAGGAAGCAAGCAAATATTTTTTGCCCTTAGAAACTGTCAGTCTTAAAAATTAGTGGCATATTGTGGGAAAAACACCAAACTACTCTTGTCAATGTCTCATTATTCCTTACAGTTCACATAAAAATTGTAAAAATAACAGGTCAATATGCTGCTGATATATTTGCATGCTATGCCTCAGATCATGTGTATGTTTTATAAAAAATTGTTTAGTTGTCTTGAGTGAGGTTTATAAAAGATATACATCAATAATGTGTCCTAATATTGAAATATTTTGGGATTTTTTTGTTAAATCTATGCACCATAGTTCATGATATTGAGGCATTAAGTTTCTATCTCCCGGCTGATTTGATTTTTTACTAACTTTTCTCTGAAGGATATAAATGAGGCTGGAATTGCATTAAGCCTTCATCTGAACTGAACATTTACTTGATACCAGATAACGAAGAAGCAAAGCATTTTCCCATGGCACTTTCCTATTTTGTCCAGTGGAGATGCATGATTTTTTCCTTCTGTACGCACAGATACGCCTGCTGTTCTACAAGATTGCACAAAATATTTACTAAAGCCTTTTAAGTAAAATAAAGGGTTATCAGGGCCCAGCATATGCAAAGAATATTTGATTTTCTGCATGTTACCTGTAATATACTGCTACTGCAAATATTTTATTGTAATCAATTTTAATGTAATTAATCTCTCACGTCCTGGAATTTGTGACAATCTTCTGCCATGATAAAGTGATATTTTAATTTCGAAGTACAAAACTAGAAGGAATTGGAGTTAACTGGTATATGTCCAGTTTTCCAATGGACTAGCTTTCCCTGCAGATGGAGTCAAGCAAGCATTTCAATGTTATGCATAAGTCTGATGATCACTGTTTTCTTTTACAGGATCAGATTGTTGGGATGCACCCTCAGTGACACTGGAGTCCATGGGCAATGCAAGATGGGCAGCAGAGATGCTTGGCTGGCCTGAGGGAGGCAGGAGGCCAATTCTTTCTAGGTCTGATTGAAGAACATTAAATGGTTGTCAGACAAAATCTTCACTGAAATGAATATTTTGATATTTTGGCTCCTCAATGGAGGATTTTTTTTCCCCACTAACATTACTTTGTCCCATTTCACAGATTAGATTTTTCCCAGGGTAGAGGGAAACGAGGGAAAGTTTTCTCAGTGAGCAGAATAATAATTTCCTACAGCAGCAGCACAATCAAGAAAAGTGTGAAAACTTCATTGTGTAAACTTTAGGAAATAAGTGATGTAGGGATAAGTTTGTTGAACAAGCATCAGTGTTTGCTTCTCCCACATGACGCCATGGCACTACTACCTTTTAGATTGTTACAAAACGGTCCCTTCTCACAAGTAACAATCAACAGAATAGGAAGAAATGGCCTCAAGCTGCGCCAGGGGAGGTTTAAATTGGATATCAGAAAAGACTTCTTCATGGGAAGGGTTGTCAAGATAGGAACAGGCTGTCTGGGGAAGGAGTTTGGGTCATTATCTCTCAAGTTAATTAGAAGATGTGTAGTTGAGGCTATCAGGTTTAGTGGTGGACTTAGAAGTGAAGGGTTAATGGTTGGACTTGGATCTTAGAAATCTTTTTCAACTTAACTGACTCTATGCTCTACAATTAAAAAGAAAAAAAAAAAAGGGAAGGAAACAACTTTAATTTTCTGGCTAGAAAATTCTGACTGGTTTGCAAAAAAATTGTTCTTGAAAGGCAAGAACCCAAGCACCTTGGGTTCTTGCCTTTCAAGACCAGGCTTTTTGTAGCCCAGGCAGTTTATTCTTGCCATTGTGAGTGAGATTTGCATAAATGATGTAACTTAAAAGTTAAATCCAGCTTCTTAGCAAAGTGCTTCGGGTATAAATAATGAATGAACTTCAGATGCTGTGGTTTGACAACTGACAGGTCAGTAGGACTGGAAGCGGGGGAACCAACTTTTGAATTTGCAGGATTTGTAGCTCCCTGTGTGTATTTGTGTTGTATAGGCATGGTGGCTGCAAAATATTTCTTAAGTTATTTTTTAAGAACTTGCCCAAAGTACAGGATATGTTCACTTGTAGTCCATTTGAAATTGGGTTTGAAATTCTGATAAATGTTGGAGCTGGGTTTGGATGCTGAATTCTTGTACTCAGCTGAGTCAGTCAGATAAATCCCTCTGGTAACTGATCACCACATCACCATGCACCTTCCTGGTGGGCACAGCTGAAGCAACTACAGATTAATTATCATACTGTACAGTACAGCATAATACACAGAGCTCAGCCTGGGGCTGGGTGGAAAGTCCCCATGGCACTGTGTGTGGGTCACCAGGAGACGTCCCAGCCTCTCAAAGGTCATTTATCCAGTTTGTGTTGCTACTGACTCCAGATCAGTCTGATTGCATCCACCTCTGCATGGTGCAGTTACCTTCCTGTAAGGGAGTAGCTCTAAACATTCCCTGAAACACATGCTTAGCAATTAACATTTTCTGAGCCAAAACCAGTTCATCAAAAAGGTCTTAAGCTTCTCAAGTGTTCTCTAATCTAAGCCAGAAGTTGTTGGCTTCCCATTTTGATTTCCCAGTGGG
Organism: Cettia cetti; assembly: GCA_013401135.1. Classification (NCBI taxonomy): domain Eukaryota; kingdom Metazoa; phylum Chordata; class Aves; order Passeriformes; family Sylviidae; genus Cettia; species Cettia cetti. The sequence continues at coordinate 13,256 of VZUI01034237.1, forward strand.
TTTGTCCTCAAGGAAAGCTAATGCCAAACAGCAAAAGATTTTTGATCTGAAACTTTGTAGTTTGGAGACTCCTTTCACATCTGTTTATGTATCAGCAAAAGGAGCTAATAATGTAAAAGAAAAGCTGCTTTTATACTTTGCCAGAAGTAGTCCTCGCATCTGAAACTGATGTGGCTTTAGTCTTAGCTTGGATGGAATTCATTCCTGCTTCTGGTAAATAAGAATAAAAGGATGTAATGAAATTTACACTACAACAAAATGATAAAATGCAAACATTGAGATCCATATCCTCCCTCTTTGAATTCGTATCTTCCTTTGCATAGAAAACCATTCACCTTCTTTTATTTTTTTTTTACAGTGCGGGTATATATATATATATATTTATATATAATTTAATAGTATTTGATTTTTCTTTTTTTTCACTTTATAAATTTGTTCTTTTTTTGTTCACTGCTAAGCAGACAGAGTTTGGTCATGGTACTGCTAATGTGTTCCTGTCTTTTTCGTGTTTAGACTGGTCAGTGCAGGCAGGAAACGCCATGTGAATTCTGACATGTTTACAGAGTAGGGAGAAAAAAACACATTGGTGAGGAAAGGATGGGTAACAATCCAACCTACTGGCCTGTGGTTTATTTTGCATTTTTATTTGTCACAGTGATCTTTTGTCACTGCTTCAATAGAATTCTGTTTGGTGCAAAACATATTTTTCACAGCACCCCTCAAGCTCCCCTAAACTGTGGCTAAAGAGGAAATATTTCTTCCTGGCTGGCTACTGTGGCTCCTTCTGCCTTCTGTGCTTCCATCAGTCTGCAAATAACCTCCAGTTCTGACATGTGTTTGTACTGCACTTTTGTGTCAATGATTCTCTGTGCTTGACCATAGGGACAAAGCTGTAAAATCTTTGTGTTGGGCACTGAGCTAATTTTCTACAGGAAGAGGTACAACTGGGAATCACAACAACAAATCATACTGAATTCTAGCATCTAATCTCTAGCACCAGTCCGGAGGACTGTTTTGGGGAAAGGATTTGGTTTGAGTTGGGTCAATTTTCTTTTTGCAGGGTGATGGTGATATTTTGAGGTGCTACTCTCCTTTGAGAAGGTTAAAAAGGTGTTCCGGAGTTTGCCAAAGCAAAAAGAAGAAAAAAGTGCATAGTTGGTGAGACTTTCAGGAGAGTTTCATACCTGGTGCCTGTCCTTGCAACTTTCTGTCCAGCAGTTAAAAGCAACTTTTGCAGTAGTTGCTTCTGTTTTCAATTACATTTTTGCTTTTCCACAATGCAATTCAGATGGCTGATGTGCAACACCCATTTCTCCCCATCTCTGCTTTTGTAAAATAGAAGCTGATTTTCATTTGCCAATAGCTTATGTCTCTTTGTACTGAACTCTTTAACAATTCTGAGATTTATGCTAGATTATTTTTTAAAGGACTCAGATGAAGTTTATGAAGTCTGGCTGGTACAAAGAAATGTCACTTAATAATTTCTAGTAACTTCCTCTGACAGCCTTCTATTAGGGTATTTTATGCTTTTCCTGGTGGTATTAATTCCACTAGGAACTCAGAGTCATTTCAATGGCAACTGACATAATTTGCATTTTATTCTGTGGGCTTCCAAATGTAATTTGCTGAAGACTTTGCTCTCCTTTGTGCAGCAGGTTGACTTTGTCCTGCATTTGATTTGCTCTTCCTCCTCTGGCCCAACTTGCAGATTTGTTGGGGGCTGCAACTCATTTCCCAGTGCAGCTTTTCTCACCAAAAAGCATTATTTCTGTTCTCCCTCTGTGCTTTCTTCCCAGGAAAGTTTGGGAGAGAAGGTCTGATTTGGGTGACAAAACAGGCTGTGTGGGGCCCAGCTACCAGAACACCTGTGGGTGCAGTGTATGATGTCTGAGGCTGTATTTTTGCATTGTGTCTGTGTGGGTTGGGAACTTTTAAGAGCAGACTCTTGAAGAAGAAAGGTGGTTTCAAAGCTGTTGGATAATTAGGATGGCAATTCTGGATTATTTTCTCATGGCAGTAGATATGTCATATGCTGAGCATATTGATTGCACCTTGGGGCAATATGATTAAATCCTGAACAGATTCTCAAAAATTCAAATACATGAATTCTTACTCTCCTTTGCCACTCATTTTCTATATTGTTAAATGGTTTAAACAACTATTATCAGTTATTTGATTTCAAGGCAAAGTAAATTTTTATTTTGGATTAAAAATGCATCAAAATGAGGATTTCTTGTATCTGAACTTTTTTCCTTCACAACCATGGTAAGTTTCTAAACAATAACACTTAGGTAATTAGTAATTACAATAGTAATTAGGTTTGCAATATGCCTTGTTTAGACTTATTTAAGTTCCTAACACAGGGATTTAATTTTGTATCTGATGGCAGAAAGAGAGGAGATATAAAAAGGTATTATACTTTTTCACTGCTCTGGAAGATGGTGAAATAAAAATCAATCTACCTTGAGTGCAAGGATGATGTGCAATGGATAATATTTCCTTTGGCCTCAAATATTTAATACAGGGATTTTTTTGATGTTATTGAAAATGATGCATAGTAATTAAAATATAATGATTTTTCCCTTCCAAATGAGCATATACATCCTATCAAAAGGCAACTGGATGATCATAGGTAAGTTAATTTTCTGCATTCAGATGTTATCTTCTCCCTGATTCATACGTTGCTATAGCAACAATTGACTGCACAAGGTCTGACTTGGCTCCCAGAGAAATATGAAACACTCTAGGTCATATTTTTCTGCTGTAAGTCATGGAGATGACTTTGGTAGCAATAGCTGATCTTTATACTATGAGTTGCATTTTTAACTTGAAAATAAAACAGTTTGTTTGCTAAGTTGAATGTATTCCCTTTCTTATGTGTTTACTATTTTACGGTATTTTTATCTGTGACCAAAAGAGATTGTTATAGAATGCAAAATACAAATGTGATTTCTAAAAAGAGCAATTAGTAGTTTTATGTAATTTTTTTTGTAATTTTAAGATATATATTCACTTTGTCAGTCTCAAAACCAGGTTTTGAATGGCAAAAAAACCCCATTAAAATTATTAGCAATATTGGTATTAATATGAGATTGTAAAAGTGTCAGTTGACAAAGTTTGATGGCAAGTTTTGTTGTATTGCTTTCTACCGAGATGAAACACAAAGAAAAAATGAGTTAGAGTAGGCTTAAACTGATTTACACAGAATGCAAGTATAGAAAAGGTTAAGGAAGACCCTCTCATTGATTTGTGAGGTGTGGTGGTTCCAGGACCATCAACAAACAACTCACTCCCTGGGAGAGTGTGTAGCCCCTAGGCTGCCTCAAGTCATAGTGCCTCCCCTTTGGGAAGTCCCCTTGGGAGACCTCCTTGTAGATCAGGGTGAGCAAAAGTGCTTCAACACGTGCAGCCCTTAGGCTGTCTCAGTACTGCCGGGACTCCTTTGGGAAATCCCTTTGAGAATTTTCCATGTGGCTCAAGGGGAGAAAAAATACTTCAATCCATGAGCCTTTGCAGTTCTATGTTAATGTTTCATACTCCATTGGTTATTCCCCTTGTTCCTGGTTTTTACCCCTCCTGATTGGTTCTTTTTGGATCCTTCCCCTTTCCCAGTTCCTTTCTCCATGGGCCAAGTTGTGAAATCCCGCCCTGGCTACCCTATATACTCCCTCTCCCTTGGAACCAGGGGTTTTTTTCCCTGTGGACTTTGTGGAATAAAGAGGCTCTCCTGGAGATTGCAAAGAGCCATCTTGCTGCTTTTACTCCTGAGTCACCTGGGGTTGGCAAATGCGACTCTGCTGCTCGGACAGCTTCACAAAGAGCAAATCACTGCACTTGACAGTGCACCTAAGAGCTGATCACTTTGCACCTAAGGGTTCACAAAGAGCTGAATCACTCTCTGCCTGGAGTGCCTGTGCCTCCTTCAATCTAGGTGAATTTTTAAAGACGCTTCTAGCAAGGAAGGTCGTGGCACCTCCACCACTGGACCAGACCGCGACAGTGAGGTTGAGTGGATGCCCTTACTTTCTAAATTCCTGATGAAGCTTAACATCTAGGTCCAATCTTGGACTCAGATTTGGACAACAGTTTATATCTAGAAGAATTAACTATCTGGATTTATTTAGTATTAATTTAGCATACCACTAATCAGCAAGTTAGGATCTGAATAAAGGTTTCCCCTGCCTTGGGTAAGGAAGGATCTCAGTTTCAGGTGAGGAGTCTCAAACACCGAAAGGTGCTCCAGCTCAAAGGGGTGAGCATTCAAGTTGCAATTTAGAGAGAACTCAATTTGGACCTGTTTATGCCATTCACGGAGAGGTCTCTGTGCCTCAAGGGGCCCCTGAGAGATGTCCCAGCCTGAGAGGATGCCAGCAGGGACAGCTCAGAGAACGCTCACTCAGGCTGTCGTATCTGTGCAATAGAGTGGTTGGCTCAGGGTCAACTGCATCCAGTGTGACAGGTCTGCATGAGACTCCTTGTACCCACAGCTTCCTTTGTTCCTTGATAAGTGAGTCTTGGAAAAGCCACCTGCTATCCACGTATTAATTGCAAGGTCAGTGTTCCACCAATACAGAATCATAGAATGGTTTGGGTTGGAAGATCTTGAAGATCATCTCATTCCAGCCATGGGCAAAGACACCTTCCACTAGACTAGGCTGCTCAAAACCCCATCCAGCCTGGTGTTACACACTCCCAAGGATGGGGCATCCACAACTCTGGAACACCTGTTTCAGTGCCTCACTGCTTTCACATTAAAGACTTTTTTTTTTTAATATCCAATCTAAACCTATGCTCTTTCAGTTTAAAGTAATTTCCCCTTGTCCTATCACTGCATGTTCTTGTAAAAAGTCCCTCTACCCCCAAAAAGCAAGTAGGTCACAGTCCTGGGGCAAACAACACAGAAATGAAAATAATATACATACTCTTGATTGAGGTGGTTAAGACTTACTCTAGTGCATTCTTGGATTTAAACAATGTTAAAAGTCATCTAAAGTTGTACTGAAAGCATAAATTAAATTTCATATGTGTATATGTGTGTTCTTTCAATAATTTAAATATATAGTGGATTTACAAAACAAGTATTGGACTCTCACTATCATCTGAAGAAGGCAACCTTCTAGCAGTGTAAGTTCTGACCTTTAAATGTGAACAAAATGTGATCTCAAGGAAAGACCTTTTGAAAGTAAAGAGTAAAATCCTTATCCCACTAAAATGCAATGTTTTCATCTGGAATGCATGAAATAAGGTGATTTTTTTTGGTCTTTGTAGGTCTACAGGAAGCCCTCACTGAACTGTCTAAATAAGATAACCTAAGATATCACATGCTCTGAAAAACCACAAGGTAATACATATTTTTAGAGTTTGATATTCTGTGTTCTTTATGTGTGCATTAAATTTACCAGCTTTACAGAATTATTCTTCCCTTCCCCCTCCAGTAAGTGAACAGTGAATCACATGATTGAGCTTGATTCTTCCTGAACCGTACTACAGCAATAGGATTTTCTTGTTAAAACATATTTAACCATCAAGTGATCCAGGAGCCAAGTGGAAATGTACCTCACACTACTTAGTTGACTTTTACATGTCCAAGTTCACAGGAAATTGCATGATCTAGGAGGTATTTAATGATCCTTAACATCTCTCATAGAAATAGGTTGAACCTGTTGTATATTATAAAACAATGACTTTGTATGTAGTTTTGCGTATGCCTTTGCATATTTTTTTCACAGCTTTTCACCAATTATTAACAGGAATAATTTAATTGAATTCTAGAAGAGATTTTTTCCATTAACTTGTCATTATGGAATTATAATGGATACTTTAATTAGGCAGTGTTTTGAATGGGAATATTTAACTAAATGAAAATTGGGACAAATACATTCGCCGTGCTCAGTGGCACTTACTAGAGGCTTATTGTGCATCCCCAAACTGCTCAGGGAAAAAAAGCAAGTGAGGAAATTTGGCTGAAATATTGGGTATATCTTTCCTGAGTTTTCCCTGAGATAAGACATTGAGATAATATGCTGGCTTTTGAATTCTGAAACCCCTCTGTCAACTCAAACACATCCCTCATCCCTCCCCTCAGTTGGACAAAAATGTTTCACTCCTTTCCACTTGTAATTCCCTGATGTTTTTTTGGCCATGAAAAGCTGTCTGGCTGATGTTTACTTCCAACCTGCAAAGAAAACAAGTACCTGAGTACTGTAATTCCAATGAAATTAAAACTCTGAGTTTGGGTCAGGGGAATCTTCACTTGACGTTACAGCTTTCCAATAAAGCAGGTGAAAAAGCTTATTGTTGTTTTAATTTTTCATTTTATCTGTGCTGGGAATAATTTTGAAGTATATTTTAAAATTCCTAATTGGCTTTTTCTTTTTTACTTAATGTACTTTGGAACCTTGAGCAGTAAATGTATAGCTGGACTAAAGTCAAGTTTTTTCAAAAGTTTTTTTATCTGTCAGTATCTTATAATATTATTAGCATGCCATGACTCTCTGTGAGATTTTGAATGATAAAATGCTTTCTTAAACCTATTCTAGACAGTTCTTCCTCTGTGTGCCTTTTACCTTTTCCTTTTACTCTGTGATCCACTACAAACAAAATAGGATGGGGCCCATATGGGCAAGGGCTTATTATACCGGCAGGAGGCCAAAATAAACAATTAAGAAGGTGGTGTCAGATTGCAGAGGTGTCCAACTGTGGGACAGAGGTGACCTCTGGGATGAATCTGCTGGTCTGTACAGCAGCTTTTCTGTTCCAGTGGCCCTTCAGCTAATGGTAGAGAGTGAGTTTTGGAAGTAGGAAGGTTTTTCTGGGCTCAAACTTTTCTCCCCGCTACTTTCTTTCCTTTATCACATAGGTAATTCTAATTCTGGAATTGCTTTTTTTTTTTTGAGTCAAATCTTCCAAGGCAGTATTCTGCTGAAGTAACATTTTGGTGTTTTATATACAAACCAATACATTTGCTTTTATGAGTATTTGTATTTGAAGCAAGATTTAAGGTGTTGTCACTGCACTGACAATTTATTTTCTTCAGAGGGTGATTCCCAAAGGGCCATGTGCCATGCAATAAGGGGAGAAAAGGCAGGCAGCAGAACTGGGACAGACCAACCCTCTCAGGATGTTATAGTCCCATTTGCTTAGCAGTTATGTGTCCAGTCATGGTTCATTAATTGTGACGGTACCTGGCCTGCTTCTTTTTCCTGTCAGCTTCCCAAGAAAAGAAATTGATTCATTCAGGGTATTGGACTATGACTTGTGTATTGAAAGTTTATTGCAACAATTCTGTGTCACCTTCCTCCTTCCCTCTTGAACAGACTTATTTTTAGGGTATCTGTAAAGTATAAATTTCCCATCACAATTTTGTTTGTCTAAAATTATTTTGTGGTAACAGGTTACAGAAGTGTTTTGTGTTTGTTTGGGTTTTTTGCCCAGAAAAAAGATGAAGTTTGCAGGCTGTTCTCAGAAGGATTCATTAAACAGGAATCATTAAAAAAGAAACTGAACTAGTGTTCAATTTCAGTTTAATTACCAGCCATAGGCTTTAGACAGGAAAAAGGACTGTTCAAGCCTTATTTTCTTTTGGCAATGACATAGTTTCTGCCTATTTTATGTTTTCAATGGATTTGTCCAGTTTAATTGCAAACCTGTTCTTAGCAGTACAAGGTAAGTACATTTTTCCAACAATATATGTTTTCCAGCGGGATCTTAAAGACATTTTGGAATCTGCATACAAAAACATTCTCTCACTGGTAGTTATACTTTTCAGTGCATCATAAATGACAGTCATACACAGACCTGGACTCAGGAAAGGAATATTGATGTTCTAGTCTTGAAACAGAACCTGTGAGATAGAATGCCTGGATTCTGAATGCCAGGAATTGTATCTGAAGGGGGCCTGCCTAGGGTAGTTGCTGTCTCCCTCTCAGGATCCAGGCTGTGCCTGTAGAGTTTCTGGTCAATTCCAGGACTCCAGTTTGGGCTGTGGCAGCACAGCCAAGATGACTCACTGTGGCAGTTCATTTCTCGAGTCTCTTTGACCCCAGAAATGGCACAATTGGGGAATAAAGAAAGGTAAATGGTCAAACTGTGATATCAGGGTGTATGACAACAGGATCTTTTCTCTCTCTTTCCAATGTAAAATACACATGAAATAAAGTCTAGGGCTCTTTCTGAGAATGACTGCTTGATTTCATTCAGCTGGGACTCATCTGTCATAAACCATGAAAATACATTATCCATGCTTCTATTTTAAGTATGTCACAGTTCAGTGCTGCTAAAAAAAGGAGGGATTTTATTTTGGTTTCTTTTTTTGTAATTATTTTACCAGCATTTTTCCTTCCTTCTTTTCTTCTCTGTCTGCTGTATGTCCTGTCATCATATTCCCCTTTCCCGCTCCCATTACCTTAAAAAGTTTTCCAAACTGGATGATGAAGGTGGTTTGAGTATTTTTCCAGTTACAGACTCTGATAATAATCAAGGCGGTACTGACCATGGCCCAGGGACTGTGTTACCATCAACTAAGGGGAAACAAAGATGCTTAAGTATAGGCTTAATGTTGGTAATTAATTAGGTAGCCTTATAATATGTGCATCAGTTTTACATATGAGTTGCTTGAACATAAAAGGATTAGGGGGAAAACTTCTGCATCCCTTGCATTTTTTTGCAATGCCATCATAATTGGTGTAAATACAAGAGAATCTCTTACTTGGAGAGGTCCTATGTTTTGCAGTTGTAAAGGAATAAAAATTCCAGGACATCAGCACTGCCCTGAATAAACGTAAATATTTGCTTGTGAGGATAATTTTAGTGATTAAAATGTAATTAGTAACTAAATGGGTAAGAGCAAAACAGAAATCTCCATGGCATGAGAAGTTTCTGACTCTTGGAAGGGTGTTAATCCCATTGGAGTGTTTGGGGGAATAAAACCCCAGTAATAGTAATTATCTAATTAATAAGCATCAGGGTCTGCTTTCTGTAAGTGCTTTTCAACAGATATGTTGCAGTTATTGGAGGCAGAAACATAAGTGAAAACTTGCAAGTAGAGCAAGACACAACACTGAAAATTGAGGCTTGCAACATTAATTAGAAGATCATTAAGTACCACTCATGATTATGTGCCTTTCCTTCCTCCTGTTCTTCCCCCTCTTGATAAAAGTATGAATTCCAATTTATCATCACTTCATGAAGGAAAGTGCAGTTAGGTTTTGCTTCCATATGATCTCATAATGATCTGGGGATTGAAAACCCTGTTTCATTTCATTTTTACGAAGTCCAATGTGTCCTTGTGGCTAAAGGGGAATGAGAAATCAAGAAAATGGGGACTGCTTAAAAAGAAATGCTTGAGGAGAGGTTTTGGATAAGGAAGAAAATACTGAGTCTATGTCAATATAAAGATTAGACTGGGGCTGTTTTCTCAGTAAGCATGATTTAAACATGGTTAATTTAATTTGAAAAAGGCTGAAAGAGACAGGCAAGTATGGCCTCAGAATATACAACCAGCTGTCTTGAATTCAGTGAAAATGCATTCTATAAGATGGGATGTGAAAATTGAGGCGTTTGCAAGACTTGGAAATATAAGAAGGGAGATTTATTACCAGGAACTATGAATCAAAGTAATTTCTGATTAATCCACAGCTGGCAAGCACAGCACCTATTATTTCTGACAATACACACTTTCATGTCATGGACAATGTGAGTATTTAGCTTTCAGGTTTTCAAGGCACTTCATTAACAGTAAAGAAGGTAAAATTGAGTAAAAAAATCACCTAGTTCATTGTTTTTCATTTAGTTGGCAAAAAAGAAAAACAAAGCACTACTGTTTAGAATGACAACAGGTTTCTTCATTCTCTGAATTGTTAATAATTAAGAGGATAAATGTTCTGAGGGTGATTGTGATTCTGCGTGTGTTACTGTGATTGGGAGTTGAAAATATTTTGACTTCGAAAGAAGTTTTCAAGTTTTTTTGGTTTTGTGTGTTTTTTTCATTAAGATGGGGAGAAGTCGCACGTCTTTTGTGTTGGAGCTGCTGGGGGTTTTTGTATGTTTTGGGTTTTTAATTTGTTTGTTTGCTCGGATTTTTTAATGTTAGCCTGGTGAAATTGAAAACATTCCCCATCTATTGGTGAATCATTATCAGATACAGTATATTCTTCCTCTGATATGACCAGTTGCCACCACCAAAAATAGTTTTAGGGGCTATGTAGCTTCTGATTGGTTGGCACTTTGCCACTCCAAAAAGGATTTTGATCCCCTTCATGAGGGGATCTTCTTTTAGGGTGCATCTCAGTTGTTGCTTAGATGGCAAAATATTTTGCTGTGTGGTGAGACCTGAGACCTTGGTTCCTGCTGAAAGTCCAAGTGATTTTTGTGTTTCAGAAGGATGAGGGATTGTCAATGCCTATTCACATCTTTGAGGATTGGGGACACCAGATACAAAGTGGATTAGGAAATTCCACCTTTGACACAAAGGAATCTCATTGCTGGACCTTGTAACTGTTGTCTTTGCCATCTACATGAAATACTATAAGCTGACAGCTACCAAAAGATGGCCATCAATTGTCATTTCTATTAATATGTGATTTGTGCAGACAGAAGACATTATAATGATTCAAAGCTCTAATCAACATGATAATGGATCCTAATTGCTAGGCTCCTTAAAAACTTTAAGACAAAAATCTATGCTAATACCATCTGAAAGCTGGCAGCAATTTATTGTTTCTCTTTTGATCAAACTTGTTTTTTGCAGGAGGTAAAAAAGGTGTTTTAATTAAGTACTTGAAAAATAGCCCTGGTATTATAGATTCAGGTAGACAATAGGGACAGTAACTTTATTGCTTTTCCTCTTTAGTAAATATAGACCACATAAAATCTAATAGGTGAACATGCTTTTATTAAAAATAGGTAATCAAGCTGTTGGAAGATTTTAATTAAATTAATTTTGTCTTTTATTTCTTTTTTTTCCATAAGGCTGCTAAAATATAAAGTGAAAAAAATCTGCAAATATTCTAAATTTTAATTATCTGCTTTCAGTGGTGATCTCAGTCCTTGAAATGCTCTGAAGATGAGTTCCTGCTCATCTGCTGTTGCACAAGAAATATGTCTCATGGAGCAGTAGTCAACAGTTACACTTCCTCTCAGTTCAAAAGCTCCAGTGTAAGGGTGACATTTCACATTAGCCCATTTCTGGCCCTATAAGTATTCATCGGGATAATGGGAACACTCTGCCACATCAAGGCCCTTTCTTAGCACAGTTTCATTTTTATCATTTGCTTTCTATGCAGGCATTAGAACAGAAAAAAATCCCAGCAATGCCTTGTCCAGCCCATGAGGGCCATCTTTTTCATCATGGGACAGTAAGTCTGTTTGAGCTGAAGAACCAGTGCTTTTAGCACCTCTTTTGTATTAGCTAGACAGCACTCTGAAATTGCTTCTGGTTTCCTTGCAAATATCGCTGAACATATTTCCTGAATAGCACCAGGATCTTGGCTCTGCTTGCTATGTACTATGCCTTGAGCTTCTGGCTGTCATTCAGTAAAACACTTATGCCTTGACTAGCACATGAATTTCTAGGTAATTCACACCCCATGACGATTTCTTTCTTTCTCTCCCTCCCCTGCTCTTTTTTTTTTTCTTTTTCCTCTTTTTTTTTTTTTTTTAATTGGTATTGCTACCACACGCCTTCTCTGAGGGTATATGCAACCTTTAGAAAAAGAAGTCCTTCCCCACATTTGTCAGCCATGCTATAGGCTTTGATCTGTACCATTTGTTCTCTTTTCATGCAGCTTTTCCAAGTATGTTCAGATCTCACTTGGTTTTATTTTTAGCTCCCTGCTTGCTGCAGCCCAAAGAGTGTAAGCAAGTAAATACTTCCCTATCTCATAAAAATGATCTCTTGATCAGTATTTGCATCTCTAGTAAGCAGCTGACTTCAACTCTGCCAGGTAAGCTGATACACACAGTTCCTTGGTTTCTGCAAGGTTTCATAAACACTTTCATAAACACTTCATTAAGGATTTCTCATGTTTTTTACAGGTATTGCCAGTAACAATCATCCAAATTACTTTGCTTGGGGATGTGATGGAAACAGCATTTTAAAAAACAGAGGCAATTGTCTACAAGAAGCTGTAGCTTCTCTGCTGGGCTTGATAAGCAAAGTTATGTTTGTCTGGGGGGCTTTTCCCCAAAACATAATAGATGAAGATAGCTCGGTTATGAGAAGCATGGTGTAGACATCAATTTAAAAGCTTGTCACCTACTTGATGCATTAATTCAAGTCCTCTGTGCAAGCCAAAGTTCCTGTTCCAGGCAGAGCATATGGTCTGTCACTTAGCACATGACACGTTTTTAGATCACTGTGACTGCGACTGTGCTGGCCCTGAATGGACAGGTTTGCCCTGCAAAAGCTGGCACCAATTTATTGCCCATTCAAATAGTTCTGTATTGTTGGGCCCCTTTACAGCTTAAATATGAGGAAAAATGTTCAGGATTTAACCCACACTTCTCTTTTACTATCCTTTAAATGTTCCCTGTGAGTAATGACTTCCATTCATCCACCAGCTGAAATAATATTCATCGGAGCATAAATGTATACAGTTGTATTTCTCTGTAACAGTCATGTTGACAAGCCTCATAACTTCATAGGCAATTCTCTTGCCATACTGGTACTGAACTTGATTTTCTAAAGATTAATTCATCAGCGTTAACTGACTTTAGACAGATAAACTTAAATAAAAACCCAAACCAGTCAAACTCTAAGGAAAGAGCTGTTCATCTAAACTTTTGATCAGCAGTGGTGAGTAACAGCAGAGAAGTAGAATTGGGGATCAGAGTCATACATGTAGGAATGATTTACTCTTCAGTGCATCAGAATAAGGTCCAAAGTCCACTCATCAGTTATAAAAAAAAAAAAAAAAAAAAAAAAAAAAGGGACAAAAAAAGAGGAAAAAAAAAAAAAAAGAGGAGGATACTTATACTCTGAAATTTGATGCAGTTCCCAAAGTAGAGGCACATTAGATTAAATGCTTTGTATAAAATTAGGTAGGCTACAGATCTAATGGGAAAAACTAAAATCTCTGAATGACTGTAGTCATACATGTTCCTGGAGCAATTGCTATGCATTTTTTACTGTTAGCTATTCACTTTATTTTTTTTCCCCAGTGGTTGTCACCATTCACTTGGGAAGTAGAAAAGGTACTTCATGACTTGGGTGAAAAATTGCACACCAGCCTGCTGAATGGTAAATCTTGGGATAAGAAGTTGTAAAAAACTCACAGGATATGTTTTATCCAGCTGTGGGAACAGGCATGTTCCCAAAATGCTTGAAAGGGCAAGCTGTGGGCAGCATTGATAGAGCTTTTCCATAGTAATGTTCCTTGTTCTAATTTTTCTGGCTACTTTTGTGCCTCAGAGAAAGCAGTCAAGTATGAAGTAGAGAAGGATTCAGTGTGATGAGTGGTAATCATTTAAATAGCTGATAAAAATGCTACTGGCACTTGAATTTAGGTATCTCTACTGTTAACATTTCCAACTTCCCCTCCAGTTTTGTTCCTCACAGCATGTAAAGGAGGGGAAGCATCCTTCCAAATCTGGACTCAAGACATGTGACAACAGGGAAGTGTGGGACCTTAACATAAGGAAAGATGAAGGTACTTCAATGCTTTTGTATCTCTGAAAGAAGCCACAGCAAGGTTACCTAATGGGGTTTAAAAATGGACTTGCAGGAAAGCATAGAATCATCCCTGAAAAAAATGCACCTTGGCTTGAATTGAGGCACAAAATTAAAGTATTAATTACTCTTGCATGTGTATTCACAATGGGAAAGCTTGTGTGAGTCTTGGAAAACAGGAATTTATATGCTGAGCAAGGTGAGCAGGGTATGATGAGCATGTCTCCAGTTTTATGAGGAATGTACCTCGTTTCTTCAGTTTCTTGATAAAATTAGCAGCCTTGTTAGCTGTATCATTTACAGTGAGCAGTTCAACATATGTTCTGATTCAAGCTGACTTTGCTCAAGGTTTTCTCTTGTCTCTATTTCAAACAAAGTTCCAAATCAGCCTCAGGTTAGTAGGTTTTAGCTTTGCAGGCTATTGCACTGAAAATCCTTGCACTTGAAATTCTCATGGAATCTCTGGGTGACAAGCACATTTCTGACTTGAGAAGAAGAGGAGGCGAGTGCAGAAATGAGGGAGTGGACTGAGCAATCAAAGGGAAACTAAACATTCCTCTTCTATCTCCTAAAGTAAGAACCACTGCCTGGCTTGGATTCTACCTGCTTTTTTTAAGTAATCAAATTTGCTGTTGACATTAGAAAAGATAGATTTAGCTTGGCACAATGCACTGCATAAAATAGCTTTCCTGTCTAGTTCTGCACTTGCATGGGCCACTGAGAAGGTGACCTGTACTGTCAACAACTCTCCTCAGCTGCAGATTAAAAAAAAAAACAAACAAACAGAACTTTTCAGTGATGTTAATCACTGATTTCTGACAGTGTTCATTTCATTTTCAGCTGATCTAGACATGTTTATGAAAGCCACACTTAATAATTTATCCCAGGAAACAGATTCTGCTCAAGGGGCAGGGAAATGTGGGAGATGCTCATGGTGTTCTAATTTACAGTGTCAGATGACACCTATGAAAGTGCAGAGTGTAAGCACTGGGAATGATATTTGAGGATTTGTGTATCTTTGCAGTTTTAGAGGATTTGCTGCATATGAATTTCACTCTGTATTAGCTAGAGACTGTTCTGAAGGCTTTGAATGGTGGATGGAAGCTGTCCCAAGCTGTACTGGGGCAGCAGTCACCAGCTGGTGATCCTCAGAGGTTTGGTAGGTTTCCAGGTTGGAATGAGAGAGTGTTTCCAAGAGTGCTCATACTTTACTTGTGTCTCATGGCCTCAGCTGCCACAGCTCACAGTGAGGAGCAGCCCCAAGACACCTGTTTTTGTCAATGTAGGAAATAGAAAAAGCAGAAAACTCTTATAGCAGTACTGATGTAGGCATTGAGTTAAAAAGATACAAGAATGAGGATATGGAACAATAAGACTGTCTTTTTGTGCTGTGTAGAGTTAGGCCATAGCAAGTAGAAAAATATGTTAGGCAAGATAATAGAAAAGTTTAATAATGAGGCTTTGTACTTTGTTTATAGAAGAGTACAAAAAAGTTCCTAAGTAGCAAGAAATATGAAGCAAGCACCTATTAGATATAACATATATGAGTAGTGTTAATGATTGGTTTATGCAGATGCCTGTAAGCTCTTAACATTTGCTGTTGGCTAGAAAACTTTTAAAAGGCCCTGTAACTCAGAGAATCCTGGCTGCTGTTAGCAAAACGTGAGCTGTTGCCATCTTTCATGTCTCACCCTATTCTGAGACTGATGTTGCAATAAAGCTCAAGGAATGTCTCCCGACAGACCCATCCCATTATTTGGAAATTAGATTGAACAGTCAGAAGCACTGTCTGAATAATCTCCTTAAAGCCTGTGTGATCAAGGTCTGATAACCATGGCTATAAACAAACCTGTCATCAGTATTCCTGCCTCCCTAGCCTACCTCAGAAGAGCTTGTGGTGTAAGGTTGGATATAACAAGTTGACATCAGTTCAGAATGTCAGAAAAGAAGATGTGCTTGTGCCCACATCCAGCACACTCTTGGTTAAGACACACACCTGCAAAGCCCAAGTGATGGTTTAAGGACCTGCATCATCCATATAGCCAGTAAGGATTACAGACATCTGTAACTGTGTGTCCAGGTGGGGTTTTTGCTGCTAAAGACAGTGGTTTACAGAGCTGACCTCCTTCCCCCTGAAGGGAGGAAGTTTAATTCTCTGTGTCTAGTCTGATATATGCAAGTTACATTTTAAATTTTGCTTTCTGTAAACAAAAAGTTACCTCTTTGTATTCGAATATTATTTTCTGAATGTATTTTTAAAAATAAAATGCAGTATTTTTTGCACAGTATGCACAAAACCCAGTGAGTACAGTGTAAGGGCATATTTCAAACTCTTCTGAAATTAAAACTCCCATTGATTTCATTAGGCCTTGGACCAGGTTTTAATGGAAGATGACACTAGGCAGAGCACCTTCTTGGACACGAACCATTGCGCAGGAACAGGTGCTCTGCCTTGCTTCTAGCTGGTATTTAAGTCCTGGAGAAAGCATATTTTCATTGCCAAAAGCTTTATTCTTTAAAAGACTGGTTCATTTTCAAGTTTGGACCTTACACATGTTAAGTACAAATAACAATGATTATTGCTTTTGAGATATATTATTAAACTGTTCCCACACAGAACTACATAATAGTCCCCTTTCTAAAATGGTATTTTATTGGCAGTGATAATGATGGGTAGAAAAGTGTAGAAATGTTGAGTAGAGAAATGCTACACTGGCTTAAAGATCTGGATCTAAGGAATATTGGTGGGGGAGAAGAAGAGTACCCTGATTTTGGAATAGTAGTGTTCAGACCAAAGGAAGCAAAAGGTTGTTGCAGCTCACCTGCTGCCATTTATGATAGCAGAGCTCTTCTGATTTATGCTTCCTACAGTACTTAAATGAATATATACATTGGACCAGAGTTATCTTCAGTTCTCCCATTCCTAATTTAAACTGATTGCTTCTGGCCCTTCCTTGATAAGGGTGAGCTGGAGTTTGCATTGTACAGCCTTGGGCTTTCTTGAGCAAGGGGGACAGTACAACATACTCCATCATACAGGGCCTTTTTGACTGATTTTGTGCAGATGACCACCTGGAAGAGCTGTGCAACTCAGCGCATAGTGACGATGTGCTTCTTTGCCCACTGACATGAAAAAGGCTAATAAAATTCTCATGGGTTTTGTTACTTCCCTGCCCCACCCCCCTTCCCCTGCTCCCCCCTTCCCCCGATCCTTTTATGACTTTCATCCTCTGGAGCCCTGCTCTACTGAGAGCACCGTGCTTCACCTTGCAGCCTCCAGGGTAAACCCATAGTTTAGCACAATTTTCAATTTTACTAAACTGTTGCCAAGTGTAAATAGACATCAGGTGGCACTTTCTCTATACTCTACGCAATTGTACAAAATACAGTACTTAGGAGCCCTGTAATGGACAGCTGCCAGACAGCAGACATTGAGACCTGTCTGATGAGCTCTCTCCTGAAAATGGTGCTCTTTTCACATAGCCTCTTGTCACCCTCTGATCCCTTACAATACCAGCAGAATGCTGTGCTCACAAAGACATAAGCCCTTCAGGGTTAAAGTTAATTAAGATTCAGTGCAATGATTCCTTCTACTACTTTTAAAATAGATCTGGGGGAGAAAAAAAAAATCCTGTTGTTTAAAATGCTCCCTGCTCACTTCTGAGGATCTGTGACCTACTGGTTTGCCTTGGCAGGATTTCTCCTTCCCTCCTGCTTCTCCCCCTGCAGCTGCTCATTTTGGAGCCCACATGGTTGTACTCATTGTTAAAAAACACAGCTGCTCTGCATCCATTGTAAGCTCCAGCTATTGATTTAGATCCTCCAATTCTAATGTATTGCAAGACAAAATGGTTGTTTAGAGAGGCATTTGTGTGGAACCTGCAGTCAGCGAGGGCCTTGAGGCAGAACAGCCTCAACTTCTCTGCATGGCTGATGTACCAGAGTGCTCAAAGTAGCTCCCAGTCTCTTGTCCTTGTTTAATTATAACAAACACAAACTAATAAGATGGAACAAGATAACTATTTTTAAAAAGAATACACAGTTCTGTTGGGTCAGGCAGGTTTAAATCAAAAGGTCTCAAAAGGTCTGAAAAAAATCTTCCCCCATCTCCAGTGGGTCCTTGAAAAACTGAACTTTTCTTCTGGCTTTGCTGGAAGAGTTCAGTCACCAGTTACTGACAGGGACAAACCAGACGGGACTGGAGGGAACAAATTTGTTACCAATCAAATCAGAGTAGGACAATGAGAAATAAACCCAAATCTTAAAAATACCTTCCCCCCCCCCCTTACTCCCAGGCTTAATTTCACTCTTGAATTTTCTCTCTCTTCCTCTCCAGGGCTGCAGAGGAATGGGGAAAAAAGAGTTGTGGTAAATTCATTGATGTTTTTGCTGCTCCTTCCTTGACAGGGACAGGACTGCTCCAGAGTGGGGTTCCTTTCATGAAAGTTCTCCTCGATCTTCTCCAAAGTGAGTCCTTCCTACAGGCTACGGTTCCTCATGAGCTGCTCCAGCATGAGGCCACTTCCATGGGATGCAATCCTTCTGGAGCAGGCTGCTCCAGTATGGGTTCCCTGTATGATTAGAATCCTGCTGCCATGCTCTT
The DNA here is from genome assembly GCA_013401135.1 of Cettia cetti. Classification (NCBI taxonomy): domain Eukaryota; kingdom Metazoa; phylum Chordata; class Aves; order Passeriformes; family Sylviidae; genus Cettia; species Cettia cetti. The sequence continues at coordinate 31,525 of VZUI01034237.1, forward strand.
TCCCACGGGCTACAGGAGAATCTCAGCTCTAGCACTTGGAGCACCGCCTATCCTGCCTTCTTTAATCTTGGTGCCTTCAGAGTTGCTCCTCTCACATATTCTCACTCCTCTCATCTCTGGCTACAATTGCTTTTGCACAGTAATGCTTTCCCCTTCTTAAATATGTTATCAAAGAGGCTCTGCCACCATCCCTGATGCACTCAGCCTTGGCCAGTGGTGTGCCTGTCTTGGAGCTGGCTGACATTGGCTCTGTCAGACACAGGGAAACCTTCTTGGAGCTTCTCGCAAGTAATCACTCTTGCAGTGCCTCCACTCTCCCCTAATCCCCAAAACCTTTCTATGCAAGTCTGGCCAAGAGGGCTTGGGATCACTTTCAAGGATTGTCCATTCTTGGTGAACTGTTTTGGATGTGCATGTTTGCTCAGGACAATTTGAATGATGTTCTACAGGAGGACTCCCAGAGTTGATTGTGTTTGCTTTACTTATTTGAGTTGTACCACTATGACCCTGCATTCCTGAAGGTCCCATGATGATTTGCCCACTGTTTTCATAGGAGTGGAGCAGGACATGAATGCCTGACATGAAGAATGCTACTGCTATATCTCAACAGCTGCAATGCTATGTTTTCTAATCTATCTGATTGTAGGGGTGCAGCATTTTCAATTTATTTGAAAATTTTAGCAGACACAATAAATATCAATGCTGCAAGAGATGGAATGATATGCTGTTATCATACTAGAAATGGTATTTCAAAATAATCTTGCTAAATCAGTTTTACTGTGACTTTTATTACAGTAGCTTAAATAATGAGCCTGGTAATAAACTGCAAGATACATTTGATTTGTTTTAAATCTACAAGTAAAAAAGAAAGAAGTGCCAATTTATATAAAATTAAGTTTTTGAGGTGTAACAGTTTTTAATGAAGGGAGCTATTTGTCACAAATTATTTATTCTGTTCAGAAGTAGAATTAGAGTTGCCTCACTAAAGGTGGAGTAGGTTTCAGTGTGCATATTGCCTGCCATAGAAATGCAAATAGAACTGTCCTTACTCAGAGGTTTAATCCTTAAACTTGGATTAAGTCAGAAAGTGAAGAAAAAAACTGATATCTTAATTGATATCTCCATTTCTGTATGCTGAAAGTAACTGTTTTGTACTTTGGGAGAGTTGCTGACTTGTCACAGGATGTATATTGTGCATTAGCAACCTTATGCATTCCCAGGATGCAATTTATATTGCATCCACACTGGAATCCTGTTGTGCTCAGTAGCTGGGAGTTTATGGTGTACAGATTTAGCATCTGAGATTGTGTGCAATATGAGACTGAGAGGGTGTGTTTGTACCAAGTGTACAAAGCTGAATTCACAGCTGACTTATGCTGTGGAAATTATGGTGAAAGCACATTCTGGGGAATTTATGGCACGAAAAAGGAAGCTTGTCTCCTGTTTGGAACTTTGGCACGTCAATGTCAATACTAAAGGGTCAGCTTTTTGGATTTGGGATGGAACATGTGTTCTTTAACTCACTGTGCCCCCAAGTTCTACATTTGATCTGTCATAAAATCCATGCCAGTGCACTCACTCGCCAGTCTCTGTTTTGAGCTGTAGCTCAGTATTAGTGAAATGCAAAGTCCTCTTGGGGAGGCTGTTTGTAAAATCACTGCTTGTGCAAACCGTACTACTGCTAACTCCAAAAAGGAATTCCAGAAAGATGAAAGGGCCATCATTTAGAAGATGATATCTCCTGTGTAGCTAAAGTACTATAGTCAATTCCTTCCTTATCTACCTCATGTATTACTCTTTATCTGGGACAAAGAAGACTCATGAATAGCTCCCTTCACCTCCTGCTTTCCTAATGTAAGATATTAATTAGAAAAATCTGGTTTTTTGCAGAGAGAAATTCTGCTGTTTATAAAAATTTATCTTAGCAATGTGAAATAACATCCATGAATAAAAGATGTATCCAGCTCTTAATGGGAGAACAATTATTGCTCAGAGATTTCCAGCACATCTTTAGATGTGCATTTTCACTGAATGCTGCTTGCATGGGATTTATTTTTGTGTAGACCGTTGTTTCACTGTAACCCTGTAGCTGAGGTGTCAGAATGACCGACATTTGCTGTTTGACCTGCAAGTGACTTCTTGAAAACCTTCTAAATGTGTGAATGCCTGAGTTAGTCTAACTTGCAGACAAAGTGGCTTCGAATCTTATCACAGAGTAGCTCCTTTGTAATAGGGAGGAAACCTATTGAAGCCAGGGTTTGGCTATCAGTCACTTGCAGATATTCAGAACACCTGAGAAACAATTTGGAGTATGGGTGCTTCAAAAGTAATTAGTATGTATTCAGTTGATGCCTTGTCACTCTCACTTTATTTTGGAAAAAGAAATAAAAATCCTGTTTCACATACTTTCACTTCTAAGCTCTAGTCAATCAAGAATTATAAGCAAGCACATTTGAACTCATAATGAACAAGATACGTAGTTGCTTAGTTGTTAATTAGGAAAGGCACGTTGGGTGCACAAGTAAAATTACAGCTTTTTTTTTTTTTTTTTTTTTTTTTTTTTTTAATAGCCCAGCAATTACCAGGAAAAAAGGTTATTGACACACAGGAGCCTTATTTATAGATGTAAATTTCCAGTGATGCCAATAGAAATATAAAACTATGCATCATCAGGATCCAACTTTATCCGTAGGCAGATACAAACTTCTGAAGGTGTTCTGATGGCTGGATCTATGCTGGAAATTCCTGTGAGAGAGAGTAAGGTGTTGGGAGGATGTGAGAAACACAAACTGAATAAGGCATGCTGAAATTACTGAAAGATAAGCCACCCAAGATGCACACACTACTGGTGTTTTGGTTTATTTCCTGAATGACACTAAAGATATCAGAAAATTGCAGTCTCTGTAGAAAATACACGTGTGTGCCTGTGATTCTAGCTCCTAACCAATAGCTTGGATTAGTGTGTTAGATACAGAAATTTCCATGGCTCTTCTCTTTGACTCCCTTGCCCACTTCTACACCTCTTTCACTAAATTCCTGAAGAGACTCTCTTTTAACTGTGGTGTCTGTGAGACAGGCTCTTTCCACTGTGGAAAAAAAAAAAAAAAGTTCCCTGCTTTTAGAAAGCTGATAGTCTACAGCTTAAGTCTAAGATGTCTTAATGGGTTTTAGACTGCCAGATAGCAGGCATTCTGCTCTATGAAAACTCTGCTTTGGAAACTTGCTGCACAGACCTAATGGAAATGGATGTAAAGTTTAGTGATTGTTAAACTGTGATGCTGAGAGACAGCACCCTTGAGGTAAAGTCCTCCAAATGAACTGCAACTTCACAGCATTTGCAGGATAAGGAAATTTGTCATCCAGCCAGTAGGATCTGACATTGTTTCTTACTGGCAGAAGAGAAGATAAAAACACTATGGATTCCTGCAGTCAGAAGAAGAATTTCCCAGTTTACAGTGAATGTAAATCCTTTGTGTGTGTTCGTTTTATCTTTTATCTTTATAAATATCAGATTCTATTGATGCGCAAAAAACCTGTTAAAAAGTCATGTTAAATACCCATAACCCTTGTAGTAAAGAGTGACATACCCTTTGTTAAAATTTATAATATTTTTGTTCCTTAAGAGAATATGACACTGCCTTTCCTTCATTCCCCTGCTGTTTGAGAACTTCAGCAAGGATATCACAAGTGCTCCCTGCCCCTGTTGTAGTGTTGTCCTTCACTTTGTGAAGCATTAGGTATGATAGGCTTCAAGTTTCAGGAATCTAAAGCCAAAAACAGGGATATTTTTTACTGTCCAAGTTTATACTAAGCTTAACTGAGTACCAAGCCAGGCTTATGACCTTGAGCTGCACTGCCACTGAGATTATCTCAGATGATTAAAGCAAGGTGTTAATTATGCCAAGGTTGTGGGGCCACTCATCTGAGTTGGACCTGATGATCCTTGTGGGTCCCTTTCAACTCAGAATATTCTGATTGCTAAAAACATTTGGCTTGACAGGCAGATGATTGCTTTGTTCAGCAGCTCCTTTTAGAGCTGAGAAGGAACTTCACCAGCCTCAAAATTACCAACTCATAAACTGACATATTCCTGGTGTCATAGCATGCCCTAAAATGGGAAATCTGTGTGAGAAGTTATGCATTTCAGTAGCTTACTGGTGAACTCTGATATGAAGATCCTTTCATAATACCCCTTTACTTTGGACACCAGCTGGTCTGAAATCTGTAAAACTGAAGTTAAATTTCACTGCCTCTGTTCTTTATGGAAGTATAATCCATGATGTTACTGGGAAGATGAAAAAGGAGGATGTCTGGGATTTTTTGGATTTTACAATCCTAATAGTGTTCAAAGATGACTTGCACAACACTGGAAGTTCTGTCTCTGAGACACCACCATGATAACTAAATAAGATGTTTTTGGGAGCAGAGTCCTCTGTAATGGAGACTCTTTAGAAAGCAATAGATCAGACTCCTGGCTGATCTTCTCTGATATTGTTCCATGGCTTGAATATAAATATATGCATATTTATATATTACATATATTAAATATATATTTAATATACAATAGATATACATTAAATATATTAAATATATTTAATACCTTCTGTGCTTTTGCTCTGTATTTCTAGGAGATACTTCACTGAACTGGAGCAAGATTATCTGGGAGTATTTTTGTAGAGCAGCTTGTTGGCTTAAAGGATCTTTCTGCCCTTCATGTCATAGAACAGTCCTTTTTCTTTTACATTTTGATGCATTTCTGTTTTGTTTTTTTTCTCTTTGAGAAGAGGTCTAAGAAGTTGGGTGCTTTATCTCAAATTGATACTATCCTAGATGAAATTTCAACACACATATGCTGTACATATTTTAATATGTTTCTGACTATGAAATTAAATACATCATCTCAACAAAATAGCTTATTTTTTACTGCGGTTTCACTCTGCAAAGCATCTCTTGTAATATATTTAACTTCCCAGTAGCAATTCAGCTCAGTTAATATTCTACAAATGTAGAACTTGTATTAAATCTGTGAAATGGCTGCTCCCCCAAAAATCACAGAACCACAGAATAAGCTGAGTTGGAAGGGACCCAAAAGGATAATCGAGTCCAACTCCTGGCTCTGCACAGCACCATTCCCAGGAGTCACACCATGTGTCTAAGAGCATTGTCAAAATACTTCTTGAACTCTGTCAGGCTTGGTGCTGTGACCACTGCCCTGGGGAGCCTGTTCCAGTGCCCAGCCACCTTCTGGGTGAAAAATCTTTTCCTAATATCCTACCTAAACCTCCTCTGACACAACTCCAGGCCATTCCCTTGGGTCCTGTCACTGGTCACCAGAGAGAAGAGATCACTGCCTGCCCCTCTGCTTTCCCTCACAAGGAAGTTGTAATTGCAGTGAGGCATCCCCTCAGTCTCCTACAGGTTGAACAGACCAAGTGACCTCAGCTGCTCCTCACACAGCTTCCTCTCAAGGCCTTTCACCATCCTCATTGCTTCTGAACACTCTCCAATTGCTCAATGTCTTTTTTTATATTGTGGCACCCAAAACTGCCCCAAACATTCAATGTGAGGGTGCTCCAGTGCAGAGCAGGGTGGGACAATCCCCTCCCTTGTCTGGCTGGCAATGCTGTGCCTGATGATCCCCAGGACGAGTGACCCTCCTGGCTGCCAGGGCACTGCCGACACAAATCCAGCTTTCCATTGACCAGCCTTTCCACAGCACTTCTCTCCAGCCCCTCACTCCCTATTCTGTACATCCAGGGCTGCACCATTCCAGGTACAGAATCTGGCACTTGCCCTTGTTGAACCTCCTATGGTTGGTGATTGCCCAGTCCTCTCATTTGTCCAGATCTCTCTGCAGAGCCTCCCTGCCCCTGAAGAAACCAACAGCTCCTCACAGTTTTGTATCATGTATGAACTTGCTCAGTATCCCTTCCAGTCCTGCAATTTATGGAGATGTTGAAGAGCACAGGGACAAGGATGGAGCCCTCTGGAACATCACCAGTGACAGGTCAATTGCCTGATGTCCCCATGTTCAATGTAACTCTTTGCACCTGACCTGTGATCCCATTGCACATTCATCATATGATGTGTTTAGCTATCTCTTGGAAGAAATCCTGCTAAAATCTTTTAAATATAATCTAATAAAAGAATTTAATGGTTTTAGAAAGTTTCAAGGAAATGCTACAGAACTGCAAAGTATTTACTAGAAGTTACTTCATTGCACTTATTAGTTGAGCAAGGTATGACAGCTGCTGTCAAGCTGTAGCTGCAAGAGGCACAGCTTGAGGAGAGCACAGCTTGATGGTACAGCAGCTGAACTGAAGTTCTCCCAGACGTCTTCCACAGCGTAATTGTCCCATCCAGGGCCACTATACCTCACGTGTCTGCTGGAACATGCCTCTGGCTCTCCCACACCACCAGGTAGGCAGGAGAAGTGCAGGTTTGCTCTCATTGTGCTGTTCCCTAGGCAGTGTTTTAGGGTTCTTCACACACAGACTTCACACACAGTGTCCTACTGTTGGGGACTGCTGCTTCCATGGAAACAGCACTGGTTTTGTGCTCTTTCTCTGAGGAAGCTGCTTCATGAAACATGATAAAAAGAATACACTTATTTAACATAGATTTACAGTACTAAAACTGTAAAAAAAGAAAAAATTATATAATTAATTAAGATTATATTTAATAAGGATTCCTCTCAGCTTGTTAGGCTGTTGTGTCCTGAGGAAATGAGAACAATACCCTTTTTGCTTGTTTTCTGCCTAAAAAGCTGTATGTAAAAAAGTCTCACTAGATTATCTGCCACTCTTTAGTCCTAGATAAAAAAGGCTTCATTCCTCTCTCCTTTCTCTGCCTCCCCTTCCTGGGTTGGGCACTGGAACATGGTTTGGTATTGCTGGGGTTTATGTTGTTTTCTTTTCCTTCTCAAGGTCCTTTGAAATATATATGCCTTAATTTGTATCTTTCCAGCTTCAACTTGGTAACTGCTTGGGATTTTTCTCCTATTTTTAAGGTCTTTTCAGATATGGCAGTAAGATTTTTAAAGATTGTGTTGGAGTCTTTGTTTATTACCTGCACTTCTTAGGCCCTGCTGAGACTTGTTTATTTTCTTCAATATGTCTGTTTAGATTACATTTGGGATTTTCAGTTAATGAGGAGGAAAAAACCCAACCTTCTCTATTTTAGGGAACTCTCAGGAGACTTGTCAGATGGGGGGTTGTCTTATACTGGATGTATAATCCAGTAATAAATAAATCATGGATTTGTTTCACGAAGGAGAAACGCTCCACTGACAAGGTTGGTTCCCAACATCAAGCTGAAGACACAGAACAAGAAAGAGGAGATGAGTAATAATTACACAACCAAAAACTGTGCATATCTAATATTTTCATTGCCACGAATGAAAATAGAGTGTGAATTAACACAGTCCTAAGACTGCTGAAGCATGGTGGAACAGCAGCAACACAGCATTCCAGGTTTCCTGATTCTCCCAGTGCACTGAGCCCTTTCAGTGCAAAGCCAGACTACTCAATGAAGATCCCCCAAACCCCAACGTTGCTGGCAAAGAATGGAAAGGATGGAGTTTACCCATACCATGGTGAAAGGTCCAAGAGCAATGGGCAAAATTATGAGTAGGATCATCTTTTTAAGCCTGGAAAGTCTGCTTGGCAGTAGATGCAGTGACAATCAGCAGCTGGCTGACTTGTGCAAACTTGTACTGCTTCCTATTTGAACATGGAAGAATTTCTCTACATTTTTAGTAGCACTACTTAGCAGATCATCATGAATGAAGAAAGAATATTTTTATCATCACCCTGGCTTCACTGAAATTTTGGGTGAATAGAAAATGTATGATATTTTCTTCAGTTCACTTTCTTGTGATTCATTTATTTAGCTGCTCTATATTTTTTTCCCTAGATAGCTGTTGTGAAATTCTGGATGTGTGACATCTGCAAGACTTGCTGTTGCAATAATTAGCATGAAATGATACAGAAAATTTTTAGGATAACTGAATTATCAGTATATCTTTCTTTACAGAGATACTTCAGTGTTAGTATCATTTAATCAAAATAAGGTTTTAAAGGGAGCGGAAATAAAGTGTGCATATTAATGATTTACTTTAAAATCACAAACGTTGTGTTTGCTTTCTGAATATAAAACTGGATGATGGGGAAGAGAAAAAAACTTTCTATTTTCAGCATTGGCCAGACTGAACCACACAGAAGTCTTTCAGAAGAGTGGGATCTCTCTAGTTGATTTTAGCATCTTTGGTGTTCTATAAACCTTCCAGGCACACAGAGGACACTCAATGCTCCCTCACTGGAAATTTTATAATCCTAGATTACTACGACAGGCAAGGATTTAGAGTACTATGTCAGGCAAGGATTAAGAAATTAGTTTGGCAGAATGATCTTTTTGCCTCTTTCCTAGCCTCGCTTGAGAGAACACAGAAGCATATGAATTTAGAGGCCTACTTTCATTTTAGTGTCAAAGGATTTAAACATTTTCTGGAGAGTGTTGTAGAGTTCTGGTTCAGGAAAGAAGCCTCAGTGATGGAGCCTTGTAAGAAAAGAGAAAGAAGCTTGTTGAGCATGGTTTGGTGTTGTGTTTTTCTTTTTTTTTTCTTTATTTTTTTTAATCTTCTGCTTCCAAGGATACCGTTGGTTCATTCAACCCTCCATCTGTAAACTGCTAGGCAGAGGGGGGATTTGCATCAGCGTAGACCTGAGAGAAGGGAAAAGACAGGTTTGATTCGGCCACACAGAGTGATAAACTCTGCCCTAAGGGAATGCTCACCCCCGCCCCAGGCACTGTGCGAAAGGATGGAAGGCAAGATGGTGGTGTGTTTGTGGAGTGGAGGTGGTGGTACTTGAGTTGGTGGTCTGGTTATTAACACCTGCCTTCTAAGTAGCTGCCAATCTTCCAATGTGTTGTTCACTGGCAAAACTGTTGCTGGTGGGCAAGTCTGGAAGTGCCTCTGCAGCTTGCTGTTGAGTAGGAGGGATACGGAAGCACAAATGGAGAGATTCAAGGAAGTGGGTGGGACAGTCACGTGGCCATCTGCTTAGTGACGCAAGCAAAGTTTCAAGTGTTACAGCAAAATAAGAGATTACCACGTTTTTTTAAAAAACCACACAGTATTATTTTGCTCTCAGTTTTATTCCAAACAAATTATTTTGTGACTATCTCAGTTACACATTTTAAATATTTTTGGCTGCCTGTAAAAAACATAAGTTCTGTTTGGAAAAAAATGAGCTGTAAAAAAGAAGATGTCCCTGACTAAGTGCAGATATCTTGGATGAACAGGAGAGGAAAAAAACCCCACTCAAATAAAGCAAACAGGAGGGAAGTGTAGGACACTGTAGATAATCTCAGATAAATACAACTGAAATAAACTTATCCTGACTCCATCCACTAATCCATATTTATTCATGTAACAAATAGAGTTCAGAAACATAAGTTTAATTTGTATCTTATTGCCTGAATGCATCTGAAAAGGTTGCTAAGTTTGCTTATATAAAAATTCCAATATTTTATACATTTTCATCAGAAATCATAAATTGTATTTCCTCTCTATTTTCTTTTAGTGTGCAGATACAAAATTATCTTTTGATACATTCCTATTTAAAGTTTTGAAGAAGTACAGATCATCAAAGTGAATTATAATTTCTGTTCAAACCATGGGATAAAGAATATAAATACAAGCTGAATGGATTTCATAGACAAATGCTACTATTTAGTCTAAATATCATTGTATCATTCCCATGTGTGTAGCTGAAAAAATGCCAGGATTTTCCCAGGACAGGCTATTTCCTGCAACCCTGCAGAGGTGGAACACACTGAACACATTACTTGCTCATGTCAGGCTGCCCTTCACAGTGAGTATAGTTTCTGCTCTGATTGTCTACAAATCACCCCAAGAAGACGAAATAGCCAGTTTCAGAGAAAATTACCACCACTACATTCAGCTCCTGGTATTCAGTCAGATAATTCCTGATGTTTGTCATTAAAATTGGGAAAATGTATGTTCCTTTTGACTCCAGTTTTCATATTTTTGTGCCTCACTTAGATTGAAATGTCAGATAGCTGCAAATGGTTTTGGACGAATAATTAATTAAGCCATAGAGAAACCAGCCAAAGCTATGTAGCCTTTTCAGTAAAAACAATTGTTTATTCCAGCTGTGTTCTCCAGAGCAATCTTTCAAAATTAGTATTGGAATTCTTTATTCCAGATTGCCATATATTTACTTGTCTTTCATTAGCCCTCATTTCTGCTCTTTTATTTTGCCTTCCTCTTTGTTCCAATTTTTTTATGTCAGTACTTTCTGCTTTCCAAATTGTTTAGTGCAAGCTAATTTATCCAAGGCACATAAAGATTTTGAACTTCAAATTAAGCTACACAATTTATCCATTGTGAATTTTTGTCATATTACTTAAAATGCGTGAGCAGAAAGAGTCACTGATGAAATCACAAATTTCAGTCCTGGTTTCATTATGTATAGATACTAGAAACAAAGTACCAGTTTATGTAGCACATAGACTGGAGTTGGCATACTTTGTGACTAATCAGGCCCTGGATTAAAAAGGCTGACCCAACCGGTTTGTGATTTGAGCTAAACTCATTCTCACAGAAATGTATCAGAAAATGTAAGAGATCATCAGATACCACGAGAATGAGGATTGTGGGAAATCTCTTTCCAGTAATCTGAACAGAATCACTGCATATGAAGCTTATCAGGGTGAGGTAAAGAGGCAGTATTATACAGCAACAGTCTTTGGATTTTGACATGGAGATACTGGGCCACATAAACACTAGATTTGGGCCATATCTGCCCTATCCAAGGTAGCTGAAAGTGGGATGTCTACATCCATGTTCATTATTTTCTATCTCTTGTTTTATTGTTGAAAAGAGATTGCGACTTTTTCATGGCTGATTCTATTTTAGGATAGAGGTGTCTGAGACCTGCTGGATGAGATGTGATAATCTTTCATGCCTCAGTTTTTGGATGTTTAACTTAAAAGTGAAGCCCTTGTGAGCTGTCAGAGGGGAAGACAGGCAGTGCTGCTTAAAATGTTAGATCTCTGTAAGATAGCTTGCACAGGGATCCCAGATGTGAGAGGAATTGCTTCAGGTTTGAAAATGATGTAGTAAGGAGTATAGGTAACACTGATATCTAGAAAGTCAAGACAATTTTATAGCTGGAACCTGAAAACTGAGCCTATGGATTGTTACCTGGGAAGGACCAAATTTTTCATATTGAGTTTGGTTTTGGCTACTGTGTTTCATGTGGGGGTAGGTAGAAATAGTCTTGCATTGCTGCTGCTGCTTTTGTCATCTTTGTCCTTCTGCAAGGAAAACAAGCAACCACTTTTTGTCATGTTTATATGCTTCTAGTGTTTCTTTTTCTTCCATCTGTGTACTATCATATACAAAAAGTTGGGAGGCATCAGATAAGGTAGTCTGCAGAGATTATCTCAGCTCACTGCAAACATGCAGGGTCTGATTCCAACATCCTCCTTTGCAGTCCCTCCACTGACTGTCCTCTAAAATAAATAAATCACACAAAACTATGAAGAATGAAAATGCCTGTCTCATCATGCCTCAGCTTGATTAGTCAGTTAAAATAGTGAACAGGAGAAAAATTTTTATGATGTGTTTTGTTAGAATGATAAAGAGGGAAACACCTGATGTGCAGGTAAAGATGCTTTGAGCTTCCTTACCGCAAATATGTGCACGTATCCATGCTTTGCTAACCTGTATAGATTAACTGAGGACTTGTAAAATGTATGCACAAAACTGAGGTTTTAAAAGTTTGCACACAGATACTTTTGAGAACAGTTTAAGACTGGTTGGGAATTTGGCATGAGCTATTGATTTGCAGAGTGCTCTTTGTCTTAATATAAAGCTCTTGCCTGAGATCAATGAGCATATGACAAATAACTGAATTGTTCAAATCCCATTCAATTATTTTGCTGCATTTTGTCATAACAGCATTGGTTATTAAAAGTCTATTATGCACCTAATGGGAAACATGACATGGCCAAGTGGTAATCATTACTAAGACCATGGGTTCAGACCTCCAGCTTTGAATGTCATGTTTGGCAATTTGTTGTGTTGCAAGTTGTCACTGTGCAGAATTGCTTCTGCCAGTGTGATACAGATCAAATGATAGGCACATCCTAAATCTCATTCTGTGGAGGCCTCTGTGGGCCACACAGAAAGGGCAGCGCTCCCGTGGAGAGCTGCATGTCCCTGATACAGTTCTGTGCAGCTTTCATCTGTTGAGCTTTCTAGAAGTATGTTAATAACTTATCTGTGATTGGTTGATTGGTTCTCTCTTTTAATTGGTTCAAGTCTGCCCCCCTGATTGGTTAGTTTTGGATCCTTTCCCTGATTGGTTAGTTTTGGATCCTTTCCCCGATTGGTGAGTTTTTCAA